>JAKFQP010000304.1:685296-745811 GCA_023375905.1 Nycticorax nycticorax
GTGCAGGCGCGGGAGTGCCGGGGCCAGGCACCGCGGCGGCACCGAGTCTGGCTCGGGACACGAAGCCGCAGCATCCGTAGGTGCCGATGGGGCTCGGCAGGATTTCTCCCACCTCCTTAGTGCTTTCTGTAATGTACAAAAAGCCCTTGAAAGCTTCATCCCTGCAGGCAGGACGGGTGCTCCCCATCTCTGCTCCTTTGCTGCTGTGCTGCGTGTTAGTGATGATGGGAATTCTTCATATGCTGCTTCCCCTCCCTCCCCCTTGAGATAGAAAATATATGTAACCTCCTTAAAAATGAATAAAGGCAATGACCTAACGATGTGGACTTTGAATATTTGGTGGCAGATTAGTAGGCTGCAATCAATCATAAAGTGAGTTTTTTCTTCCGAGTAATAAATCTGTTAATTATTTTATCTACTCAGATAAAAGCTTATTTACCAGAGCACTGGGCGGGGGGTGAGTTTATAATCGTTATATTCATAGTTTTCCTAAGAAAATCAGTTCGTTCTGCAAATAAAACAACTGGCATTTGTGCAAGTGAACCGGCGGCATTCCCGCCGGCGCGGCCCGAACCTGGCTGCGGTGAAGACTCTTCTCCCTGCACCTTCCACCTCCCCCTGCCCGAGGGCTCTGCAGCATCCCCCTCCCCAATTCAGCCGGGCTCCGCACCTCTCCCGACAGCAGTATAATCGGTAAGGACTTGGGGGAGAGCGCCTCATTGCTCCGAGCCCTTCTCAGCCCGCATTCGCCCACTTTCTGCAGGTTTTCCACCTGGTTGCACGCTCAGGTCTGACTCCTCCACGTCACCCACGTCTCCTTCACGTCTGGTCTGGGTGGGCTGCAAAAAAGCCAGGCCAAGCACTTTGCAGCCCAGTTGACGAGCAAATACTCTTTAAGTCCATTGCTCCCTGGAAGCACGGCGGTTCAGCCAGGATTGCGGATGATTGTGGGGTGAGGACGGGGGGGAAACAGCGAGTGCCACGGTGCAGTGTCCCCTCTGCACCCCGGGTCACCCCCGCCTGCTTGGCCGGTGCTGAGGGTGCCTGCACCAAGAACAGCTGGGGCACAGAAAATTCACACCCTGCTTTACTGCTCTGCCAGATCCCTGAGTAGGTAGATGCAAGCTTTTAACTTTTTTTTTTATTTATTAATACTCCCCAAAAAAATCACAGCGGGGTGGCGCGTTTGTGTAAAGCACTGGGTTTTGTTGTTGAAATTCATGAGAAATCGGCTAGAGAGCAAGACAGGGCTGATAAAATCCATCAATGCCAAATCCAGCGACGTCGTGGGGCTGTGTGTCAGCAGCGGGATGGGACGGGGACTGGGAAACTGGGGGCGCAGCCTCCGCTCTCTGCGAGCCGCCTTAGGTGTCTCCCCCAAATTCAGGGCTTTGCCGCTTTCGCTCTCGGGGACAAAAATACGTCCGGCTCGTGATTCTTTCCAAAGGCCTTTGGCAGCCTCTCCTGGCAGTTGGCTGTTTCTGAAAAGGCAGGCAGTTGTTGCTGAAGCGATTTGGAAGCAGCAGCGGTGCTCTGGAGCCCTAATGCTGCAGGAGAGGGTCAGTGCCCGGGGCTGTCCCCGCTGCGGATGGGGCTGGCTTCGTGCCGGCACCTCGCCTTCGGAAGAAGAGGCTCACGGGCACGCAGCACCCCTCTCTCCTTCCCTTCGCCCCCTGGCTCGGAGCATCGCTCCGTTCCCAGGAAGATTTTGGAGAAACTTGGTGGAATCAGACGCAGCCGCCGCATCTTGGTGCCGACCTCGTAGGCGTGACAGCCGGCCCGCCAGCCAGCCTTGCTCCCCGACCGGGGCTGCCAAAGCCACAGTCACCCAGCCGAACCGCTCGCAGGGGGCTGCACAAACTGGGAAAGACCAAAAGTGGCCAGCGATGCAGAGGCCTTCAGCAGCCATCGCTTCTTTGGGTACACGCAAGTACCTGTCCCGCTCCTGAGAGCTCCCCAGATCTCAGGGGCTTGAAAGAGAAGTTTCAGAGCAGCGGAATTTTATAGAAGTGGACAAGGCTTTACGGATGCTCTCTGAGATGAGGGTACCTAAGAGTTAATGTGAATTCCAATCAAGAAGACATTAAGAAGGGCAGAGGGAAAACAGATTAGCTGTCCTCTTGCCTTGCTCTACAAGATGAGACAACGAGAGAATGCGATGAGATCAATGGAAAAATAAACGGAAATGAGAAATCAAAGGAAATGCTGCTTTACAGGTTATTTCATCTGGTGAACTGGGAGATTTTCCTTTCGGGGGATCAAATATTCTCTTATATTTTTAACAGAGCTGGAAAACTCACAACTGCAAAGCTGAAGCCCGTGATAGAGGCTGATCCCCTGCAGGGATTCAAATGGAAACGATCCATTTCGGATACAAGCGGTGGGACGCTGCTGATGTCCCCTCCCTTGGCACTCTTCAGACACCATGCGGAGCCCCGGCATCTGCCAGCCTGCGCCTTCCCGCTTCACCTTCCAGGTGATGGGAGCCGTGAGTCCGGACGCACCATAACGGCTGCATCGACTGATCGATACCGGGTGGCGTCGCGTGGGGGCCGAGCTGCGCACGCCTTCCTCCTCCAGGCCTGTCAACGAAGCAGCACTGCAGATGCTCAAAACCAAGATGGAGAACAGGATCTCCATCCTTCCCTCTCACCATTTCTGCAGCGCTTCTGGAGTCACAGTCCTCATGCCTTTAAACAGATCCTCTCTGGGACTGCAGATTTGCCGTGGGCTTTGGCATTTCACGTCCTAAGTGATGTGCCCTCAGAAGTACTTTCCGTGAGGCCTCATCTCCAGCAGCAGCTCTTGGTCCCCGCATTTCCCTGGAGACCAGAAGCGGTTTTGTTTCTTCTTCTTTTAAACCAGATTGCTGTGCCCAGTCGGTAGCTCCGGGGCATTGCTGTGCTGTGCATGGGCTGTACACTCCCACCGCTGCTTCCGCAACCACCAAAGCTCTGCCCAGCTGGAAATCAATGTGAAAAGTCTGGCACTGGAGACCAAAAGAGTAATTTCCATGTTCTTGGGTGAAGGGGTGGCTGCCCTGGCCTTTTGGCACTGGCAGTCAATGGTCGGTGATTGGCTCCAGCCAGCACTGGCCTCCCATGAGCGAAGATTCCAGGTTTTTGCAGCCACACGCTGCTGCCAAAGCCACCCCCTCTCCGTGTGAGCACAAACAGTCTGGTTTTGCTCCTGCCCCGATGTACAAGACCCTGGCCTGAAGTCTTGACCAGCTGGCTGGTAGCGGGCAAGTGTTGCCAGCAGCCAAAATGAATGATTTATCTTTGTGTCATAGTTTCTTAAGAGGTCTCTCTAATTAACTTCTTCAGCTTGATAAATTCTTCATTAGGGTTTGTATCTCTGGCGCTTTGCACATGTTTGCTGGCGGCACCAGCTAGATTAGGCGTGGTTTCCCTGCCAGGCGTCTCGGTGGGCTTTTCTTTCCCATTAGCAATGACTTTGGCCGGGCCAGGCAGCATCTCTTCCCCTTGCCGTGGTGAACTTCCCGCAGACCCGGCGCTTTGATGACACAGGAGCCGCGTTTTAGCAGCAAGAACGCCGCACCGTCCCCAGCAGGCAGTTAAAGCCGCAGGACTGAAACTCCCCGCAAAGGCAGCGCGCGGCACGAAAAAGCTTTTGAACAGCCTTGCTCTCCGAGCGGTGGCTGCCAGCAGAAAGGAGGCCAGCTCCAAGCGCTCCCAGCCTTGCCCCACGCTCGGCTTCCAGCGTTTGAACGTGTTTTGTTTTGATATCTTATACTTGGGAGAGTCGGTTCCCTCTAACGGCGATGCGTGCCTGGGCTGGGGAAGGCTGCGAGCGCAGCTGGGCCCCCGCTCCCCGCGCAGCCCTCCCCTTCGCTCCCAAGCTGTCAGGTGGGATGGCTGCCTCGCGGGCTCTGTTTTTGCCAAGGAGACGTTGAAATTATTGGCCGGTTCTTCAAAGATCTGCAGCGGCTCTTGATGTTCCTCACCGGAGCAGGGCAGCGGAAGAAAGTCGCCTGGGAAACTCTCTCCGGAAGTGAAAATTGAATTCCGTAATGCTCTTGAATAGCAAAATACAGTTCCTAAGTATGAGAAGCAGCCCACACAGCCTTTAGATATGTTTGTACCCAAACAAACCCACGTTGTACCCAGCGTGCTAATTTCTTTAGCACGTAAATAGCTCCAAATAAGCTATTGGGTAAGGCTGGCTGCAAAAAGAAAAAGAAAAAAAAGAATAAATCCCGGATAGGTTTGCCTTTCCCACAGCACTAACCTGATCTGGCATCCGTGGTCGTGCTCATCGGTCGGTTGGGTTATATCGGCCAAGAACGTAATTGCTGATTTGACTCATATGCGTAGGACAGAGTAGCCTTGTTTTTCCTGAAGAAACTCTCAAAATGGTCCGGTTCAAGCTAAGCAACCATTCCTCCCCTTCCGCTCACCCTCATGATTATCTTCAAGGGTATTTCCAGTTGGGCCGCGTGCGTTAGTAATTTCTCTTTGATTTCTTTTGAAAGCCCCGGACACAGTGGCAGCAGGCAGCTGAGGATGTAGCACACGGCTGCCACTTGTCAAGGCTCTTACATGAACTTTCATAGACCTCTGGGCCTGCTGCTGTGTGGTGGGTTGACCTTGGCGGGACACCAGGTGCCACCAAGCCGCTCCATCGCTCCCCTCTTCAGCAGGACGGGCGGGGAGAGAATGAGATGGAAAAGAAAAACCAAAACTCGTGGGTCGAGATAAAGGCAGTTTAATAAAGAAAAGCAAAAGCAAAGACTGTGTGCGGTAGCAAAAGGAAAAAAACCAAGATTTTATTCTCTACTTCCCATTAGCAGGCGATGTCCAGCCACTTCCCGGGAAGCAGGGCTTCATTAGGCATAGATGTTCCTCTGGAAGACCAAATGTCAGAAAAGATGAATGCCTCCCCTCCTCTTCCTTTTCCCTTAGTTTTTATATCTGAGCTGATGTCATATGGTATGGAATATCCCTTTGGTTGGTTTGGGTCAGGTGTCCTGGCTACGTCCCCTCCCAAGATCTTGCCCCCTTCCATCCCTCTGGTGGGGGGGAAATGTTGGAGATGCAGCCTTGATGCTGTTGGAGCACTGCTCAGCAGTAGCCAAAACATCGGTGTGTTATCAACCCCTTTCTACGTACCGATAGAAAGCACAGCCCTAGGCAGCTCGACCCAATGCACTTTGTCCCCTGAGCATCCCCATGCCAGCCCTTTACTTCATCCCTGGCCTCGTGTGTAGTTTGGTTTGGTGCTACACTTGGAGCTGCGGTGATGGAGATCTGGCTGATGAGACCGGACGGGGAAAAAGGTGCTGTAATTGTTTTCTCAGTGTCAACAACCTGTTGTTTTAAGGTACAATTTGTGCCTCTGTCTGCACAAATCCGTCCGGCTCTAAAGCATGATAAGACAAGTTGATCTTTAACGTTCTTTATCTTCTGTTTTGTGCTGCTAGGAGACAATTTCCAGGGTGAGGCAGCTGGATTTTGCACGTAGCCTTTCTCTAGCAAATGCAGCCATGATGCACCTTGGGTCCAAATTTAAAGGATTCCCTGTCGTTGTGGGGGGAAAAAAAAGAAAGTGGCAGAGGTTTATGGTAGCCTTGAGCTCAACGCCCTTTGCTTTGTTTTCTTTAGCCTCAAAGGGAAAAGAGCAAATGTTTTCTGCAGCGCATCCGTGTTTGCTGTGCTTCAAACCTGTAAGGTATTTGTCATCTTAAAAATGAAAGCAACTCTGGAGGTAGCTGTAGTTCAAATATTTACAGAGAAAAGTCGGAGTGGGAAGAGAAGCAAAATGCCAGCTGCGGCGCAAATCACAACAATCCTAATGACCGAGGCAGAAATCGGGTCTGCTTCTGCGTGCGCAGGCGGCGGCGGGGAGTTCCCACCTCCGCAACGGCCCAGGGAGCCCAGCCCCTCGCCTCCCCGCAGGGCAGGGCAGGGCAGGGCAGGCACGTGCTTTAATGTATTTATGCTTCAGAAGGTTCCTCCAGGTGCTCTCCAGGCCCAGCTCTTGCTTTCTAGAGTTCTGCTTTGCTGCTCTTGAGCATCGCAATATCCCAAACACAGCACCTAAACTTCCACTACGCGGGCTTGTGGTGGGCATGGAGATCACTTGGTACCGCTCCTTACCAGGACTAAACAAAATATGCATTAAAACCAATTTTTTGTTTAGATATAAAGGCTCAGCTCTCTCATGTCACCACGAGTAGTCCCGCTTGCTCGCAAGCCAGCGGAAGCAAAAAAAGTAGAAGCAAAAATAGCAATTTCCCCTCTCTGATTTCCATGGTGGAGTTTGCTGATGTGGGATTGATGGGATCGACGGGGTATTGCACATTGTTTTGGGAATGCCTGGAACAGTACAAACCACATGCCAGATCTTCAGGACATGTAAGTCAGGGTAACTCCATCAGTTGAAGCCCCACTACAGAATATACCGGTTCTTTTTGGTGCATAGCTTTAACAAACTCAGGGGCCAAATCTTGGGTCTTTTCCCCTAATTTCTTCAAGACAGGTACTATAAGTCATCCCTGACTTTGACCCACGAAGGAAAACTAACTTGACAAATCCCTTTCTGTGTTCTGTTTTGACAAAGCGTTATTTATGACAGCGGGTGGGTTGCTGATGCTCTGGCTGTTGTTGCCCAGGACCCCGTGGGTTTGGTACCCATTCAGCCCGAGCCCATGCAGATGCCTTTCCTCGGCTCTTTGTTTCTCATGTTAAGACCTTACAGTCTTAATTCTTACAGTGAAGAATTTTGTTTATTAAAACCCACTTTATAATACAGTAAGGCAGATGTCAGCTCTGCTAAGTACCTCCATAAATTTTGCCTCTCCTGAGCAGATTAAACGTGCAATTATTTGAGGCACGATGAAGGCGTCCTGCACCAAGGCAGCATTTTAGTAACCTGATAACGCGAGCAGTTTTAGCCATGTTCTTATGGAAATGAAGTTATGGGATTGCACCGTCTCTCTCTTCTCCCACGATAAATATTTAACCTTGATAGCTATTTCCAGCGGAGCTTACCAGAGGGCCGATAGCACACAGCCAACTTCTGATGGGTTGCAAGTGGCAGGGCTGGGCACCTGTACCTGGCTGATGTTTTCCGTGGCATGCGGGAGATAGGGAAGGTCTGAAATTGCTGTTTAACACCGCTGTGCTGCGCATGCGGGTATTCACCTCTGCAGGAGTTGGAAATACAGCCTGTGGCCCTGCCTGGAGCCTTCCTTTAGAGAGACGGGGGCTGCAAGGGCTAAGAAAAGCCCTAAGGACGACTTCTGCATTCATTTACACTTTCCTGCCCCTACTGAAAACTTTCCTCCTCCTATTCCCAGGGTGGTGTTCATGGTATCTTTCCTTGCTTGTCTCCAGCCTGTCACCGCCAGGGTCCCGAAGCTCCGGGGGCTGTTTCCAGCCCACACGATGCTCGGGAGCCGAGGCCCCGGGCTGGCAGCACAGAGCCCCGGGGCCAGCCCAGCCTGGGGCACAGCCCGGGGCCACGGCTTCCATCCCCAGCCTCTGGTTGGGCGTGGAAATGACGGGAATGACGGGCTGCCCTCTTGTCTTGCGCTCCCCGTCTGTAAATCAGCAGTGCCAATTAACTTCCAAAAGTAGGTGAAGGGTTAATGACTTCAAACAAAGATTGTAAACTATTACACACATATATACATATAAATGAAGGGTCAGTAGAGTTACTCAGAATTAACATGAACCTTCCTTGTACCAGAGCAAGTAAACATTTGTTTCCCAAGACATAGACTCACAATACTCTAATATTAAACATACATATATATATATGTATGTATATATATATATGCAGGTATCACAGCTCCTTTCCAACCCACGTGCCTGGTTTTCTTTCCCAGTGGGGAAAAAGGTGCCTGGGGACGGGGAGGCAACGGTGACACAGCCCCATCCCGGGGCTGGGAGGTGCTCCTGGATCCTGTACCATGGGCTTGTGGGGGCAAAATCTCACGACTGTTTTTGTTTGTTTTTAAATCTCACTGTGGATTTTCAAGGCTTCAAAATAATTTGAACAGGGTGAAGTTTGCTTAATCAGTGCAATAGCCCCAATAAACCCCCTTTTCCTCTCTTGGCGTGCAGCTGCTGTGGCTCTGCCCCCACGAAACGTGGTGGCCTCAGCTCCCCTTTGCGGGGCTGGGGGGCAGGCAGCAGCCCAGGAGAAAACCTAACGAGGGTCGTGGGGGGAAATGCTTGTCGTAGGGCCTGGTGGGTGCTGACAGGCAGAATTTATCTCCCTCTATTGCAGGGTGAGTGAAACTGGCCCCACGCCTCTGTTTTCATGTCTCTAACACAACCTCGTCCAGCTTTTGCGTTTTGTCCCCCTGCCAAGCGCTACGCGAGCCGCTGCGGTGCCTGGCTGCCGTTAATCACCAGCGCCTTTCCCTGGGCTGCGCTGGGCTTCCTTACGGACGGCAACCCCCTTATCATTCACACGTAATCTCGTTACAGCTTTATACCTACTCGCATGATCCACTTATCAGCCAATAAATCTGAGCGAGACCAAACAGCGGGTCGCGCGAATCGGCCGGTCCCTGGTGTGGATTTCCCAGGCGCTGTGTTGGGCTGTGTCAGTAAGGCTCTTTCTAAACTCTGTATTTTTGCAGTGGTGCCCACAGCAAACACACCTTGCCCCGGTTTGCCCCCCATGAACCTGGTTTATTTTTATTCCCCAGCCATTACGACTTGCTGTTTTCACCTTGAGAGGTTTCCCATAGAGCCGCCCTTCTGCAGGCAATAAAACCCTCTGCCCGCTCCCTGAGGCCCGTGGGCATGGGCAGAGCAGTTGGAGGCAGTGGAATTCCAGGTCTGCATTTCTGGGCCTTCCCGCTGTCCTTTGCCTTGATATATTTACACTGGATTTCAGGCCAAAGGTAGGATTTTAGGAGAAAGTTGAGTTTTATTCTATGATTAAAAAAAGCCAGATCAGGTCATGCTCTCCATCACCTGGGTCAACACACTCATGCTGATCAATCAAAAAAAAAACCCCTGAAAAACCAATAAAAGCAGGAAACTTCAAGTATGACAGTTTTCTGTGCGCTGCAGGTAGGCTGGGAGCTAAGATTTAAGTGGCAGATGAAGAAGTTCATTGCAGTAGTTTTGAAATATGGACCTATAAATCCCCAATTTTCGACGTGCACAGCTAAGCATGTTCCTGTATATTTATTTTGTTGAATGTTAAGTGGATCAATTTTACTGAAATTGGCTTCATTTTTCTTCCCCAGTGGAGTTTAATTCAACATAAACCCCTACTACTTAGTCTTTTTGTTCATATTTCCTCATTTAGATGCTTGCGCAAGGGAAGGTTGGGAGCAATCAGAAAATACTGGAAGCAAAACAAATGTTCTCTAATCTCCCTTCAAGCCCAGACTGAAATGTTATTAGTACTTTTGGGCTTGTCTGGATTAGTTTCTTAAGAAGCTGAAGCTGAACAGATCTAAATAGATTATTAATTTAGTAAAACACAACCTCTCCAGGGACTGAGCCGAACGAGTATCACGTTGCTTTGCTTTTCTCCCATGCACACCCGGGTTTCTGGGACGGGTATGGCCCTCCTTTAAACGGGGGCTGGGGTCAGCAGAGAGCTGCGGGCACCACGTGGCAGCAATGGGCGCCTTCAGCTTCTCCTCCTCCTCCTCCTCGCCATGCTCCTTGCACTGTATTTTGTTTACGAAACGTGGGCTGGAAACAGCTCATGCCTTATTGCCTCTACCACAATGTCAACTTGAATCTTAGCTTCTGGTGATGAGTATCGTTACCCTTTTCAACCAGAGTAATTCCTCAATTCCTCTGAAATCTGCTGTCTTACACTTTTATCCAGTGAAGAAGTGCTGATACGGAAAAAAAAAGATGTTTTTCTGGGGTATTTCTTTGAATAGCCACAAGGGTATAAATGGGTTGGAAATGGAGGTGGACAGACCTGTGGAGATGGTGTTATTGGCTATCACTGATGTTGGTCCAGCTTAAAGCTCCAGAAAGTACCCTGCGAGTGCTGGCTGGATGCTGGGAGACTGTTAAGTTTTCCACCTCCCGCTTGTCTCCCTTGCCAGGCCAGTTGGGTCCAGCCTCCCCTGTGGGAGTGGGCAGTGAAAGCCATGGGAAAAAAGCAATCGGAAGGCGTTGACTTTGGCCATGGAGGCTGAGATTCCAATGGGACGGAGCTGACGAGCGCAGTGGAGTGCCTTACTGTACCTTATGCCCAAGGAAGGCATAAGAGGATTGCTCTCTCGGTGGCATTACGCCTGACAATGCAGCATACGGAGCGGTATTTGCTGTTTAAACCACTTCTGTTACATGTTGTAGGCTTCACCCATCACTTGAGGGAGGGCAGAGGAAACAGGGCATTGCCCAGAGAAAGCAAGCAACCGTGCTGGCCGTGGTTCCTGTGCCTGAGCTATACTTAAATTAAAAAAAAGGTTCTCATAGTCAAGGAATTTAGAGTTAATAATCAAATATTTAATAAGCAAGGAAGGGATATGACTGAATGGGTTTGGCTGCTGGAGTAGCCCGTAAATAAGAGCGAAACGGCTCGATGGCCTCCCTCTTGCTGTGGGAGAAGGGCGGCCAGCTCCTGCTCGGTGTCCCTGGTACCGCTCCAGCACGGCCGCACGGCTCCTAGCGGGGTGGCTGTGCCAGTGTCACCGGGAGTGCAACCCGGCTCCGGGTGTCCTCCGCCTGAGGAAAGCCAGCCCGCGAGATGCAGAGGGTCCTTCCCCCCGCTCTCCGAGCGTGGCTGATTGCAGCATCTGGTTGTAAGTGTGAGAGTAATTCCTTGCGGGCTTTAGTATTGGGGGTAGGAAAATGATTGGATTTTGTGAGGTTTCCATAAGTGACACCTGCACTTCAACAGCTGAAATGCCCCGAGGCGGCTCGCTTCTCATTACTTGAGGGGTTTTTAACCCTTTCCCCAAGGATGGCTCCTGCGGCTGTTGCATGATGGCGATGTTTGGCATTTAGGGCTGGCCTTACGTGGGGATGAGCAAGATTAGACTGAATTTATGACCCGTTTCCCTCCTTTCCTCCCAAATTACTCCTTTAGGATGGATCGGTTTCTGGAGGTTTCTCTCTCTCCCCGTTGCCGTGGAAGGATTCTGCAGGGACAGCTCAAATACTACCATGCCCTGGTTGAAAAAGTCTCATCTTATGTTCCCTACAGAGCCAAAGCTCCCACTGAACAACTATTCAGTGTGTGTAACCGGGTCAAAATCTCAGGGGTTTAGGTCACTCTGTGGAAAAGAAAACCTGCTCGCATTTAGGGACAAAATATTTTCACAATTGCTATGAATCTGCCAAAGAAAATACATTTAAGCTATTAGGGAGGAAATCAGAATGGAACTTTTCATGCTGAGATCAGAATAGCAAAGCCTGGAAACGCAGAGCAATTTGTCTCTCGTACGAGCCGTATCCAGAATCAGCCGCGATAAGTCTCAGCTTAAGCAAACAGCGAATTTTTCTCAGTTCTTTTTCTGTTTCCATAGTTTTTGATAGGAAGACGGAGTTTACACATAACCCTGACATTGTTAGTGTTCCTCCAGCTGCTTTCTGTTTGCGAGAGCGCGTGTCACATTTATCTCGTACTCTTTAAATAACCACAATTTTATCAGTACCTCCTTAGAACCTCTCTAAACGCAGTACTATTTTGGGAGGAACACGATGATTTTGCATAGGAAAACATGGCATGCTGTACAAAACATGAAAGGAAGGGAAGGCAACGACGGTAAGTGGAGCCGAACAGAATGTTTCTGAAGGAAAAAGTCCCTTTGCAAAGTCAACATTTACCCGGGGCAAATTTCAGTGCTGTGAAGTACTTTTAATTTCCTTTTGGCAAAATGAAATCGCTTTCCTAGCCTTGCCGGAAAGGCGCTTCTCCGTTCTCTTTCCGCGTGCTGGCAGGAAGCAACGCGGGTAAGGGTTGTCTAAGCCAGCACGTGGAAGTGCTCTCGGTACTCCTAAAACGGGACCAGTTTATTATATCTTTTTTTCTTCATGTTTTACTTTGTGTGCCAATGAAGGATGAATATTTTTTAAACGTTCTACGTTTTTTGTGGGAAAGGCATTCCATGGGTTTGTGTCAAAATAAATAAATAAAGATGGATGCTCATTTCCTATTTTTAATAAGAATATTTCTGTTTGGTAACAGGGGTGGGCTATGCCCCGCTCTAAGCGTTTAATCATGTGTGCAACTTCCAGCATCCGGATGAATGCAAAACTGTATTTCTGTGCTTGGAGCATCACAAAACGCTAACGTGGCTGATTTGGGCCCCGGTCAAGTGCTTTTCTGGTTCAGGGTGAAATGATCGACCTGACGTATGGAAACAGCAGTTTGATTTTTGCCCTGCCCCTACTATTTCTAGGCATAGGCATGGGGGCATTGATACAGTTAACGCCACAGAAAGATTATTGTCCAGCTGGGGACTTTTCAGATTGATTGATTGATTGATTGATTTCCGAACAGGCTTCCAGGAAAACACATCTACATTGCCGAAGGTATCGCTGTGATTCATGACTCCCTCATATTTTCCAGTAGAAAAGGGCTTAATCCATTTCAGTCCCTTCAAAATTAATTGGCATGTTTAGCAGTTTCCAGTAATAAATATTGTTACATCTGTTCTATTGTTTCCTGCTGAAAAGTTGTTTTGATTTTAATTTGTTTCTGATTATTCCCCCCAGCCTCCGTTTGGGGAAATCATTCCCTTTTAATTCGTTTTGTTTGGAGCCCGGCTCCACCGCCGGCATTTCCCCCCGCTCGGGCTGCAGCTGCCTGCACCGCGCCCGCAGGGACGGCGGCAATCGCCTTCGCCGAAAAACGCACCTTGGTGCGATACCGTGATGGGATATGATGAGTTTCTGTGGGCAACCACTGAGCTGAGGGTCGGCATCAAAAACTGCTGCTCTCGGAGCAGAGCAGTCGTATTTACACACGGCAATTTTCTGAACTTCCTTGTATAGAATCATAGAATCATAGAATGTTTTGGGTTGGAAGGGACCCCCAGAGGTCATCTAGTCCAACCCCCCTGCAGGGAGCAGGGACCCTACTAATTAGATCAGGTTGCTCAGAGCCCCATCCAACCTGGCCTTGAATGTTGCCAGAGATGGGGCCTCTACTACCTCTCTGGGCAACCTGTTCCAGTGTTTTACCACCCTCATTGTAAAGAATTTCTTCCGTATATCTAGTCTAAACCTACCCTGTTTTAGTTTAAAGCCATTACCCCTTGTCCTGACACAGCTGGCCCTACTAAAAAGACCTTCCCCATCTTTCCTATAGGCCCCCTTTAGGTACTAAAAGGCAGCAATCAGGTCTCCCCGCAGCCTCCTCTTCTCCAGGCTGAACACCCCCAACTCTCTCAGCCTGGCCTCATAGGAGAGGTGCTCCAGCCCTTGGATCATTTTTGTATATGGCTCCTTTCACCTCCCCTGCACCCCCAATCGCTTGCGATAGGAGCGGACGCAGCGTGGCCAACATCTACTGCACCGCTTGCAAAATATCCACGAGTTTTCTTTTTAAATGGTGGCCGCAGGGTGTTGCTCGGTGTTTTCCTTGTTGAACGATGGCGTGGGGGAAAGCCGTGTGCGCCATCCCTCAGCCGGTGGCGCGGGGTTTCTGGGGGCTTGCAGGCACGCTCGTAAATCTGGTGATTGATGGGCACATTTCTTATGTCGAGGATCACCACAAATCTCTCCCCAGAGAAAAACAAATCACTGGTTGGACGCATCAGCTTTCAGTCCTGATGGCTGAGGTTTGATTACCTGAAGCTATTCGTGATTTATATTTTCCTCGTTCATATCGGTGTGTAGCAAATCACGCTGAGCGACTTGCAAGCTGCTTCATCCATGTGAAAATGCGACTGCAAACTCGAGTTACGTATTGATTAACCGTTGGCGGTGATTTCTTCTATGTTATCACTTAACTGCCCAGGGCTTTTCTGGGCTCACCTTTGGTGAACGGAGAGCTGGAGTGAGACACCAGCTTGGCATGGAGGGTTTCATCCTTACCCGTTAACATTTTAATTGTATTTCCCATGAACGCACCTGACCGTGGAGTTTATTTTCATCTCAGGATTTCTGGCGATATTGTGAATTGCTGAGCACGTGCTTTGGACGTTGGGGGCTGGGAAGGTCCCCTCCGCTTCGCCGGTGAGGAGAGTCGGGGCGCCCAAGGTCCAAACACGCATTCCCTGAACGGCAGAGGAATCGGACCTTTTCCCACCACCCCCAGCTCCCAGTCTTAGCGCTGCAGCTCTCTCTGCTGATTAATTTTAGGTCAATTCCTGCTGGTGGTGACAAGTGACTTTGGGTGATCTGTGTGCTTAATATAACGAGCAGAATCCATAGGGAATGTTATTTATCTTGAGCTATAGATTGGTTACTGACTTCTGCGTCTTGCGATGCACAACTGGTATACAGATTTGAGCAAAACCACACACACGTGTATTGTCAGCAATCCACGTCTAACAATTTGGTCGTGTTACCTTTTCCTTTTACAAAGTGCAATACAGCTGAAACTATTGACGTGGCAAAAACCTGAAGCACCTATGGAGGCTTTTTAGTTTCTTCTGGGATCCTTAGGATAAATTAAAAGCTAGTTTATGGGAATGGAGCGTGTGCATTACAGACTCCTACTCAAATGGATGGCTGTTCAGTCAAAGCGGGATGGCCCACACCCTGCCAGGGCTGTGCAGAAGGCATTTCGATTTTCATGCAGGGCTGGGGAACTGAGCAGTAGACAGACTGGGGAGCGAAACACGGTAGGTTTTTGTCCACAAAACCAGGTTTTCCCATGGGACTAAACAGCCCGAAGTCATCTGCTCCAGTGGGCACTCTGGCGGCATCATGCTGGTACCTTCTGCAAACCCAAACTCCTCTAGTGCATCTACTCACAGGCAAACCCACCCAAATGAAGTGAATTATTTTTGCATTTTTGGACGTCGTTTCTGCCCCCGTGCGTCTCCACCCCAGGATGAGCTGCACCGTCCCCCTGGCTGCCCTTCAGCCTCCCGTGGCCCGGGGCTGAGCCATGGACGCCGTGTTGCAGAGGTGCATCGTTAGCCTTTCCCACTGAACATCTGGCCCTGCTTGCTGTTACTCTCCTCCATCCAAATTTTGCAAATGTCCTTAAGTATTTTGGAGCGCTTGTCGCTGTGCAGGAGGGACAAGCACCTTGATGAATAGCATCACGTGCGGTGGAGCAGCGGAAATAGCCGGCAGATGAGGCGAGTTTCAGAGGGGAAGACAGAAGCGATCCGGGTGAGGAATTGGAGGGGTGGGATGCCTGCAGATGCGCACCGGCCCCTGCCGAATCGCCGGGGTAGCCTATTGCCCACGGACGAACCGGGAGAGGTTTCTAGGACAACTGCTGGGCTTTGGGAGCAGGGGAAGAACGGAGCCAAAATCTTAAAGTCAGATGAGGAGAAAATGAGTAACATCTGCTGAGACGTGTGAAAGAGCCATTTGTGCTCCCTGCAACCCGAAGCGTTTCTCGAGCAGCCGCGGCGGGCGTGGGCCGGGCTCGCCGTCCCCGCACACGGGCTGGCTGGCGGAGGGGGGGTGTCAGGGATGATTTACATGCTCGTTACAGCCACAGCTCTGGACACTGCCCTGGGCTCCGCCGGCGCATCCCCCAAGGCATCGGCACCCGCGCGGGGACTTGGCTTCACCTCTGCGCATTCATAGAGAAAAATCCCTGTCCTGTGCGGGGGCTGCAGGGAGGTGAGGTCCTGGGGACGCCGCCGCTGTACGATTATCAGTTATATCCGTGGGTCATAAAGAACAGGTTTCTGCCATTCTTTCACGCCTGCGTCTGACACCATGGGTGCACAGAGCTGCACGCCTGCTGCGTGTCCCCGGGCCAGCCCTCCCTAAGGTGCTGAGGGCGAATTTCCCCTTGACTGCGATGGAGCAAATCGCTCTCCCTGCTCCTCTTGCTGGCCGCTCTGCTATTTTAACGGATCAGCTTTTTGCCTCTAATTAGGCTATTTTCTGCGATGCAGAATGCAGTTGGGAGTGTTCCGAGTCGGAGGTAGCGAGCAGCCCAGAAGGATGGCACCTGCGGTAGCTAATCAGCCGCCGCTTCAGCGGGCTCAAATTAGGAAGGCACACAAAAGAGCGAGCAATTTTGAAAATGAGGATGAGCGGCCCTAAATTTCTAAGAGCAATTATGTTTTCACAGCTGTGCTGGTTGCCCCAAATGCATAGAAATCAAGTCAAAACCAAAATCCTTTAGCTCAAAGAAAATTAACCTTCATATTTAAACTCCATGAGAAGTAAACTCACTTTCCCTTCAGATGAATAACGTGGTCTTGAGAAAACCCAGTGGCAAGTTATGTTGTAATTACATTCTTTGAATTAAAGTTTGTCAGTCCAAACAAAATAAATAGAAGCGCAGGCAGGGCAATGGATATATTACACTTGGAATAAAATTTGGCCCTGGTATATTGTTTTCATGCTGAAGCTCTGCCAAAGCTCGTCTACTGTAATTGCGTCTATCGCCAGCTTCTAGTACGAATAACGGAGACAACCCGAGAGCTGGCGATATAATTCTTGCATTAACATCTCGTTGCCACCATGGAAGGACTTGGCCAGGTCTCATTTCTCAGGGATCAGACCCAGAGTTACTGAGTTACTCAATGACTGTGAAGTTTGCTTTGCGGGCAGTCAGCTCCCGCTCTGCCCCTGCTAATAAAGGTCTGTCGGGGGGAGGAATGCAAGAGCGCTTCCCTTCTTATGTCTGCAAGGAGTGTTTGGGGTGGGCAGTGGGTGCTGATGGGCCGTAGCCGGGTGGGATGGGGATGAAGCTGTGCCGACGGGCAGCGTTTGCTATGAGGGGCTTATGGGGGGCTTGGGAGGGCCCCCCGGAGTGAGGCTGAGCAGGGCTCAACGCACCAGGGCTCAACGTAGGCTGAGAGCTGGGTTTTATTCGAGCTCTTCCTTCACCCTAAGGGCATCCTTCTGGCCGGCAGATCCTGAGGATTAGTAGGTCTTTCTGGTAGGACAGGCTCTCTACGGAACGATACAAGGAGAGAGAGGGAGCCGTTTCTTACAAGGGTGGGATTTAATCCTATGTGCTTAATCTCCACATGTGCTTTTCGGGGGCTCGCTTTCCATCTGGCTCTGCCCTGCCTGCCAGTTGCAGAGGGGAGGCAGCCGGTGGCTTGATCCCATCCTGCTCAGCACCCTTGGGTGCCTGGTGTGCCAGCATAGCATCTCTGGGATACCCTCTGTGCACGCTCTTTGACTGTCTTTAAGAGGTGCCAGGTTTTTTTTTTCTCTTTCTCTACCTTTCTGCGAGTTCCTGCTGTCCCCTTCCTTCGTACACACTGCTTTGTGTGGGTTTTCTCTGAAAAAGATACTAAATTACGTGGTGCAAGCCCCACGCTGGCCATGGGGCCAGGAAGGATGACTGGCTGGTGATGCCTCAGGTTTGTGGGATTCTTCTGGCTCCAGGATCTCAAGAAGCTTTCCAAAGCATGACCTAATCCCATGCCAGGCAGTGTCCAACACTGGTTTTGGGGTGTTCCAAAAAATCTTTGTTTTGAATTCATGTGATTTAAAAAGAAAGATGCTGGGGAACACGGGGAACGGAGCTCTCTAAAATCTACGTGTGTCACTAACGTAAAAGAAGTAGAGAAAGAAATAGTTTGACCCACATTCCTAAAGTTATTAAGCAGCAGAAGTGAAAAAAAATCCTCTCCCCCGTTTGATACATTTTTCCCTAAGTGACTATTACTTGTTTCTTTGCATCCAAAATAGGAAATTATCAAGATTATGAAATGCAAAGGAAATCGAGAAAGTGAGGAGGTAGGGCAGGGTCCTGAGGAAAGGTTAAATCCTTTAGCAAACCTTGTCTCCTTACATATAATGTGAAATATTCCAGGTTTGATCATCTGCAGCTTATTTTATGTTTGTTACAGTTATGTTTGCTCCATTGGAAGAGGTTTCTTTTTTTTTAGCCTGTCCCTGTGTAAGATCAGGTGTTCATCGGTGTTCTCCCCACTCTTTCCAAGGGGCTGAGTTCCCTCGGCTGTTCCCTGGGAGCAGTGTTCAGGGAAGACCCATTCATTTAAAGGCACTCTGTGGTTATAAAGGAAGGGTTAAACAAATATTCCCTTCCCCATTGATTTTGTATGCACTGCAGTCTAACTCGGTGATTCAGCTGGTTCTCTAGGGCCAGCACAGGTCACCCTGGCTGTGACTTGTAGGCACATCCCTGTCCGTCGAGGACACGCTGCCTCATCTTGCTCTAGCACGCACCGTACCCGTTGCTTGGGGAAGTAAAGCTGGGATCTGCCAGCGCATCTTGCTGTAGGAAAGATCATAGAAATGAACAGAAAAATGTTGACAGTTCAAGGAAGAATTGCCCATCAATGGGTTATCTCTAATCCTCATTCTCCCAAGGTGTTTACCTGGTTGATGGATGGCAAGCCGATTGCATCTGCCCCCCAGTCTCTTGCTCCTTGAGGATCCTATTACTGTCTACATTTAATTTAATGCATAAGCAGCTCATGAAGATATCAAAGGGATGCGGTCTTGCCAATGGAGACCTTTTGGTCTGCTCTGAAGAACCGTGATGTGAATGAAGCGTAAACCCAAGGAATGAGGCTGGGTAAAGCTGGAGCTGTACAGTCACATTTTGACTCAATATCTGTAGAATTGGGAGCCTTCAGTGTGTTTACATGGCCACCAGTGGGAATGGTCCATGGGAGCTCCTCTTTGCTGTTAGCAAAGATGTGGAGTCCTTGAATTCAGTTCAGGAGAATCAAACTCTCTGACTGTAACTGAGCCCAGGATTTCTCACTTCAAGTACAGATTTTCAGCTCATGAATGCTGCATATAGGCTTAAAAATTCCGTAATTCCGAGCGCTTTGCTGTGCAGTAAACAAAGATTTTGTGCCTGTTTTCCTATTTAAATATTTATAACAAAGTTGGTGGCTACTGGTCGAATGCAAATGTTTGTTGTTCTCAGCATTTTTGGACATAATCTACCAAAGATTTACATGTGGTTTTAATACACAGAAACTTTCTACTGCTGGAAGGCCTTGGATTAAGATCAACTACAGGAATGCTTCTAGAAGAAGAGAGAGTTTGAGGTGCAGGAGGTTTTATGTGGTTGATCAGAGGCTGTTCTGATAACGGTGCTTGGCAATAGGCAGGTTGCACACAGGGCCACCACTGTAATGAGTTCAGAACGACTGGTGGCTGTTCCCTTAGCAGGTATAAGCAGAGATATAAATAAATACACCCAATGTTCTCTAGATTTTGAAAGGGTTTGTGCGGGACTGGGCTTTGTCGCTGTGACCTGGATGCTCTTTGCCTTGACCTGTGAGGACCAAGGGTGTGAAGAGGCCAAAGAGAAGATTTTAAAGATTTAAAGAACAGTTACGTGGCCAGTTCTCACCTAAACTGGGACCTGGGGTGGCAGTCAGTTGGTCAAAAACCAGCACCCACATTTGTCCTTGTTGTTTTAAGCTTGCTCTGTGACGGGGGAACAGAACCAGATGCTTCTGTGCAGTTTCAGCCTTCCCGAAGTAGATACCGGGGCAAGACAGGTAAATCACAGCCTGACCCCCAGTTGTCCCTCTCAGCTGGGTGATCCAGGTGTGTGTAACTGGTCCCGGGTGTGTGTTGGTGTTAGCTGGGGCTGATGATTTCTTTTGTACGTTTGCAAACCCTGCTGTGAGCAAATAATTCCACCCGTGGCCATCTCCCGGTGGCTCCCCTGCCCTGCCCACCAAAGCTTCACATGTCACTGGTTTTCCCTTGTGCAAATGGAATGACCAGGAGTTATATCTGAAATGAATCAAAGTCGGTAGTAACCGGCAATGTGTGTGGGCAGAGCGGCATGGGAAAACGCCGGACCCCAGATGAGGTGACTCAGTGACTCCCCGGATCATCCCCTCAGGCCACGAGGAGGAGGAGGAGAAGGAGGAGGAGGAGGAGGAGGAGGAGGAGGAGGAGGGAAGATGCTGTCTTCTTTCTGGAACATGAGCAACTTCTCCCCATAAATCCAATTTACTTGAAATGCAAACAATCATAAATTAACAATCCATGTTCTGCCAGTAAACAAAATAGAGAGTTCTCCTTGATTTGCTAGTGGGAAAACTGGTGGAGTTTATTTTAATCTGAACCAGATTCCCCAAATTCTGGAAACAGGGGAGCGGACTCTGTTGCAGACAGGCCAGCGGGGAGTTCAGGGAGGTGGTGGCACGTCGGCATCTCGCTGCTCGCCTGCGGATGCTGGGGGGGGCTGCAGGGCACCAAGCCCGAAGCTGCTGCGTGCCGGGCAGGTGATAAAGCGGGACTGGCAGCTTAAGCTGGGCTCGAGCACTGGCAGCAAACATAATGTTCAACTCTTCTTTTTTTTTTCCTCTTTGGTGGGAAAGTTAGTGTCTCTGCTTTCTCACAGCACCAGCCCTCCCTGGGCATTTTGAAGGATGGCAGTGTTGGAGAAATCCTGTTTTAAAAGTGTGTGGCCTCACTTGAGGCATTTGAAGTCCAGGCAGCCTGGCAAAGCTATCTGGTTATGTCCTTAACATCTGACTTCTGAGAAAGCCTTGAGAAGGGCAGAAGTCTGCAGCATATGGGAGAAGCAGTAGAGGTATCAGCACCCAAAATGAGGGTGAAAAGGGGATATAACTCAGGGCAAAGCATGGCCTTGATCTCACTGCTGTCACAGTCACAAATCCTTGCTATGTTCAAAGAAAACCAATTCACCTCTACCGCCTTTGTTCCTCCTTCCCCACACCTACACTCAGGACAAGTTGCTTCTTACAACCGCAGCTTTAGGAGGCTCAGGAACGCGTGCGATATCCTACTCACGGGGCACCTCCTTACTCCTCCTTTCAGGCTGTGTCAGACGTAATCCTGCCACTAGCAGAATGCAGCAGGTAATAAATTACCCTGTGTATAAAAGCAGTCCTTGCAGTTTCCATAACTAGTTTGGGCTTGTTATGACCGTCCACAGCCTCTCCGCTACGTTGGCACACGTGCAAAATACCCATTGCCTTTTAAAAGGAGCCTCCGGAGATGAGAAATGAGCAGTGCGGAGACGAGGAGTCATACATCATGTGTGAACCGGCCTTTTTTGCTTTCTTTGGTTTGCTATTTGTTAATGGACCAAAGAGGTACCCTTGACAACAGATGGAAAATTAGTCCCAAGAGCGACCAGGGACTCCGGTGAAGATCATGGCCCATTGCACAGGAAGGATGTGTTCACTCTCCAGAAGATCTTACAGTCTAATTTAAGCCAGGAAACAGAAGGAAGGTAGATGAGGAGGAGGAGTGGGGGGGGGAAGAAGAGATACAGCCTCCAGGAAAGTCGTTAAGGAACACATGCCTTCCTGACTTCATGTCTTTTTAAAGTCTATTTTATCTCTGTTGGGCTTTGAACCTTTTGGAGTTTATTTAAGCTATTGCAAACTTGCTGACTTAGGGAGCAAATAAGCCTTTGGGATCAAAGCAGCTGGTATTGTCAGAGGTATTGAGGGTGAAAGAACACATTAGCAGAAGGAGAGCTGAGAATAAAAATGGAAAGAAAATCCAGCTTGATATTTTGTTCTCTTTTGCTTCTAACCTCCTTCCCAGCTTGATCCTTTTCATTTGAACAGGTATTAATTTTCTTTGCACGTATCCCAACAGTATAAATATTTAATGGTCCTAGATTACAGGGTTGAAATATGAGATTAGTTCCAACCTTAAAGATTTGTGCAGGATCTCTTCCTCACATTTAGATGACTCCCACATTGCAGGGAGGAATATCTCCCCTCTCCGCGGGAGGAGCATCTCAAGCTCTATTTTGAGTTCATTTTCTTTTTTTGGTCTTGTTTGAGGCTCAGAAGACATCGACACCTCGCCCACTCTGAGTCTTTGCATCGCTATTTTCTGGTGACATGGTATGACAAACCAAATAACAGCTCTGGGTTACCGGCGGGTCTGGGGCATGCAGGCTCAGGAGTCTGAACACTGTTTCCCACCCATAGCAAGCAGGCTCATGGCTTGGGAACCACGCAGAGCATTCGGCTTAGTAAATATGGTAAATATGGGCAAGGTGTGCAATACGGCAGGGTCAACGCAAGTATGGCCAAGTTACTCGCAGCAGTTTTTGTGATGCCAGCAGGCAGATGTTTTCCTTCTCTTTTGCTTTCACTCTTAAATAAGACAGGGGAGAAATACGGAGTAGAGGAACATCGGCCACTGATATTTCAGAGAGCTAACATGGAAAGTAATGGAGATCACAGTACTTAGGTCCTCTGATGATCAGGCCATACCTTTACATGCCTGTATATAAGCTTAGGTGCCTACTTTCAAACCCAGAAAGTGGAGGAAAAAAGCACTTAATATGTAAAACAGTGCAACATTTGGTAAAAGTTTGGGGATTGAAGCCAAAGCCCATGGGTTATCACTTTTTGGGGACAATGGAGGTTTACCAAGGCAATCGGCAGTGCTGTGGGAGAGACCATCTCCAGCTATGGCTCTCCTTCCTCTTGGTATATCAATGGATTGAGGGAATAATGGGAAACAGTCAAAATTCGGATACCCAGGTACCCTCATCCACTGCTCGTGGGCAGGGCAACACAGCTCAGCCACATCTAGCAACAGCAGAGCTCCATCTGACGGGAAGCTATCAGCGCTTAAGGTGACTAATTAATTAAATGCATCAAGACACAGAACAACAGAAATCACTACAGACAGAATGCAAAGCAAGAGATGATCTGAAGAAGAGGCCTGAGTTAACTCCTAAGCTCCAACCCGTGGGAACAGCAGGTTTTGCAGGACTCGGGAACTCATGTAATTAGATGGTTTTGCTGAGCGCGGCAGCTCAAGTGACGTCAGACCCCGCCAGGATCCTCAACTTGTCTTTTAAATCCATCTCTGCTCTGGGAACGAGTGCTGCAAATGTCAAAGGAGCTTAAAATATTCATTACCAAACCTCATCATTCCAGCCCCGAAATGTTCACGGTGATTTTCTCAGTTGGTTTCACTAGGGTTTGGAGAGTCGCCAGCCGCTTTATGTGATAAGCCACGGCAAGTCACTATTGACAGAGGAGTCAAAAATTAAGTGTAAAGCACTGTCCATTTTCCTCATCCTTCAGCCAAAAGCAAGTTTGCAAAACTTAGGCGCTCTGCTCTAAAATCCTTTTACCCAAGTGACATTTAAATCTGCGGCTCACAAGTGTGATTTCACAGCATTAATATGACACTGCCATTAGCATGTGAAAGTCTACGTGCCATTCCAGTACACGTATTTAGAGCGAAAATGGGACAGATTTGCAGCTCGTGTAAACCACCAAGTGCCTTTTTATGGCTCTCCTTTGATTTATGCAAGCTGAGATTTTGAGGCACACTTGGTAGTCTGCTCTTCAGCTTCTTTTTTTAATTAATGATATCAAAGTACGTTCTCTGGAGAGAGTCAGAGCAAAGATACAGCAACTTTTCCAGCTGAAAGATCTAAAACATTGCTGAAAAAATTGTTTCCAGGCATTTCAAATGATAGGGTCTTTTTTCCCTTTCAAAAAGGAAAGGAAGAGAAGTACTTTTTCACTTAAACACTTTATCTATTTCTTCTAGAAAATGCTGAGACAAAGTACGTAGGTGATTTTAGAAATACTTTTAATTCTTTTTAGAACTACTGCCAAATGAACAAGAATATCTTATTTGAACATATTCCTCTATTTTCGAGAACCTTTTTAGAAGACTCCAAGAAAACAAAATCCCCCGCTACTAATGCAAAGTTATTTACCGGCTGTTTCAGATCGCTTTAGGTTGAGTTCCATCTGTGTTTGTGGTTTGGATTTACTTGGTGGTTTAAGGAATTCAGCTCACCTGAAATAGGCTTAAAGTACAATTTTCAGCAAATTAATTTCATTGCGTCTCAACAGACAGGGCATTAATTCCTTTTGTAATTAAAAAAAGAAGCGTACGGGGAGTAAATATGCCTTCAGCTCTTTCGGATGCTTAAAACCACCTTCTTTTTAGGGGTGCTGGCAAAGCTGTTTGGGGCTGCTGCTCTGCCCCGTGCAGTCGGTGTCACCTGGGATATGGCCTCAGCACGTGGGAATTGCAATTGTTATTTAAAAACCCCAGGCATTTATATCAGTATTAAGAAACCCTTTGGGGGCAATGTTGCCCAGATCCGAGTTCTGCTGCATGGATTTAGTCACGTCGGGGGGTTTTGCAGATCCGCATTGGCCTTGGTCTGTAAAGGAAAGCAGTAGGAGCCAGTGCTCCACAACTTCTCCTCCTCTCTTGTCCTGTTAGCAAAACAAACCATAAATACTCAAAATCGAGGAGTCATGCCCCAGCTGCCACGGAATGGGCTTAATAAGTGTAAAAATAAACAGAGAGGGCGGTTGTCTTTTGATTTTGAGCCATCGGGCTCATGAAGTCTAGAATTTCACCATTCAACCCAAACGGTTTGAGAACGCAGTATCTAACGCAATCTCATTACTCCAGATTGAGAAATTAAAGACAACTCTGATTGCCATGGAATCAAGGTCCAGCAAAGCAACGCGGCTTCCTACAAGTGAGAAGCATCCACCTGGACTGCACAAAGTCCTCGTCGCTGGACTCTTCCATCTGGGAGGGAGCCAGCCTAACAGGGCAAATGTGAGAAGCAGATGGGTGCTGCAGGTTTCCATTGCTGTAATTTAAGAATAAAACCATTGCAGGCGCTTGCCACGGCGTTGGTTGCAGCTCAGAATGCCACGTCCCCTTGAGGACTGGCCGTCTAGTTGCTATCAGCAGAGAGGCAATGGACCAAAGGAGAGCTTGAACATCTGCACTTAGATCCAGCACCTTTCTAGACAAATGCATTTTGAGTAGAAATTTGACTTTTAGTGAGTCTCCCCCTGAGAGGCTCTCTGTCCCGGGAGAGGAAAGGAGCCTGCCCGACTCCTGGTCCCTCCTGCCCCGAGCATGGTCTGGGCTCGAATAGAGGAGCTATCGGCAATATTTATTCTGGTCATTTATTCCTTTCAGAACACAACTCTGCGATACAGATGTTAAGGCACAGCTGTTTACCATTTTTTTGGTCGGTCATGTGAATTGTCCCCTGGTAGGTTTTTGTTGGGTTTTTTTTTTGTCTAACGTCTGCTGGCAAAATCTGTGATTTTTTTTTTTTTTTAAAATTCGTATAATTAGTGACAGTGCCTGAGAAAAGACATGAAATGCTCCAGCAAAAAGATGTATCTGTCAGCTGTGGATTCCTCCCTGTCACCTTCACAGCGAGGAGGCGTCTCGGCAGCTGTGCTAGAAATGTGGGCTTCTTGGCTGTGTCCCACATCCCGACTTGGAGCTCCATGCTCATTTTTAGCAGAGCTTCACTTCAAATGAAGCCCCCAGCCCAGATCCTCCCCTGGGCTGATCCTGCTCCTGCAAAGAGGTACAGGAGCTCAGCATCCCATGCTGAAGCCAGCCAGCACTGTTGGAGCATGTGAGGTTGGAGTGGGAGCTTCTCCAGGCGTTAGAGACCATGTGGGAATCATCATTTTCCAGAAAATATGTTTCGAGCCCAGTCCTTCCGCTAAGACGCCTCCTCCGACGGCCTGGGCTGCCGGCTCCCCAAAGCCATGGGGAGAATCTGGTGCCCCGTAGACGGGACAAGGAAGCTGGTTTGTGGGTTATGTCCCAAGCCATGAAACCCCCTGTCATTCATGAGACATTACAGTCCTGGCAAGGCTTCCCAGGCATGGGCTCCACACGTTTCTGAGATCCTTTTGGTCTGGGCAGGTTGCAGCATTCTCCATTCCCTCGGCTTTCCTTGCCTGCTTTTGGGATGTGTCTCCTATGAACAGAACCACAGGAGCAAGGAGCAACGCTGCCTCTCCCTACACCCAGCACCAGCCTACCCACCCCACCGCCCACAGCCTGCAGCCAGCCGTGGGTTTGGTGGGGCTTCCAAAACACCCTGTACATCAGCCAGTGTGAGATTACACAGAGACCAAATTAGCTGGGAAGGAAACCTGGAGCAGGGGCAGCTGCCTACAGCTCCCCCAGGGCATTTTCCTTTTTCTCATTAAGCCTCTAACCATAAAGTAGCAAAGGGCTTCGAAACACTTTCTCTAAATTCTTGAAAACCCCAGGTCCTCTCACAAGGGGAAAACCTTACGGATTCAAGCAGCTCATGTGGTTTCCAGGGCATCACTTGGGGTTTTTTTTGGAGTTTGAGGTTACCTGGCCATGCCCTTCCAGGGCTGGGATAGCTGAGGGATTTTGGCAAATCAGTAGGAATCATATACCCCAAGTAGGGATGTTTTGGGACATTTCAAGTTGTGAAGAAAACATCAAATGTTTCCACTCTGACATTCAGTCGGTTTGGCTGCATTAAGCAGTGACTTATTGAGTGACTAATAACAGTGACTAATTGAGCAATGATTAAAACGTCAGCAGCTCAGCTCGCGAAGCCCGGTGACTGCTGCCTTGGAAGCGCCGTCCCTCACCCGCAGCTCCGTGTTCAACCTTCTCTTCTTCCACGTCAGGCTGTAGACTCCTTAAGTTCTGGCAGCTTCTTCTCTCCCAGACTTGGGAATAATCCTCGTGCATGTAGGGAATGTGTCTTTCTCCCATAATTTAGCTGCATAAAATTAGATTTACATCAGCTTGACAGAGGAAAGAAATTTCGCTGCTGGTTTATGCAATGTATCTACATAAGATAATATATGTCTGAGATTTCTGTGTAGGCTGGTACAGTTTTAGGTAACGCTCTGATATTAGAAGCCACACCAAAAAAGAGAGATGTTTTGAAAGGCTTTTTACCTCTGTCCTCTTCTCTTACACCCCTAAAGTGCAATCAGGCAGATAAAACCAAACGTCGTGTTTGCAAACTCTTCCCGAAGCCAGGAGTGGGGCTGGGCAGGGAAGATTATCTCCAGATCCCAGCCTCTCCGCCGGCTTGCAGGGATGCGGGCCATGGGAGCGGCTTCCCCGGCTGTGCAGAGAGTGGCTTCAAAGCAGGGGTGGGAATTTGCTCCCATGCAGCATAAATAAACCTCTCCCTTGGCGTGCGAGCGCGGGACGGCGGCAGGGGCATGGGCTGCGCCTGCCAGGGTTCGGTACCGGGGCACGGCGAGGCTTCGCCCATATGGACGAACAAATTTCTGGATGCTGTCGGGACATGTGTTCCCAATTCCTCATTTCCTACCATTGTAACAGGTTCCCATACATTTACTCATCCTTTCTAGAGTGTTAATCTCCTGTTGCCCATTTTCCAAGGGTTTGTATCTGCAATCTGTCTGTAAACTGCCTCCCTTAAGCAATGAGAGCCTTGACCAAAAAAGTGATTTAAAAATAATTTCTTGATTAAAAAATGTTGTGTCAGACAGATGATAGACAGGTGGTAACTGGAGGGAAGTCTGGTTTACCAACAAGAAATAAAATCATCCCAGCAATCCAATGAAATCCTGTTACAGTGCTGGGGGTGATCAGGGCACCAAGATAAGGGAAAGATCCTTGATTTTTCTTTAAATCACAGTGTTGAGTATCTCCCAGAACTAATGAGAATGTTCTTTCTGTGCCAGGGGACAGGTGAGGATGGCATTTAGGAGAGTTAATTACTTGATTTAAACGAAAGGAGCCAAGAGGTCCTGGCTGTTATTCCAGGTTTCCCATATCTGCGTGTGCATCTCCTGGCTGCTTTTGCTCCCCATAGCTCGCGGTTGTGGGGCTGGGGAAAATTTGGGCATCCTTATGGTGCCTAAACATGGTACTGCTGACCCACGCCTTGGAGTATTCATAGGGGCCAAACCCTTCTGGGGTTGTCCAAGATATTTATCCTGCAGCTTTTTACTTCTCCTCCAAATAGCCGAAAGCTGCTGTCCCTGCCCAGCCCAGCTTGCTTTAACCATGCCAACTCGCCAGCAAAGGCAGAGCCAGCCCCGTACAGCAGGACGTCTGCGCGTCCTTCCTCCCGACCGAGTCGTCCTGGGTGGTGCTGGGCCCCTCCATGTGTCCCCATGGCTACAGCCGTGCCTCTTTGTGCAGCCTTGGGTAATTTTCCACTTTCCAGACCTCCTCCACGCAATAAATGAAGTCAATCTGGCTTCCCAGCTCAGCCGCTCGTTGGTAGAGGGACCGCACTAGCGCTCCCTGCTCCTGGATCCCAGCCTTCTCCAGCGGGGGGGACCTGCGTGCCCACATGTGTAACGCACCCCGGTTCCTGGCAGTTAGGTCAACACCACAACCAGAAATCATAAGCTGTGTGGCACTGCAGCCCAGCAACTGTCACACCAGTTTGTATTTACTTTTTAAGAGAGGAACCTCAGGCACCCCCGAGGTGGTACCTCCAAAAGGACAATAAATCATAAAGTCATTCTCTGTTATGTGCAGCACCTTATATATATACAAAATGCCAATCATAACAGCTCTTTAACTTTTATTCCTTTGTTTTTCACTCTCATTTAGTTCTAATCTTCAGTCTAAAATCGCTGCCTAGATTGCTGACTCCAGCCTGGCTGGAAATTTCAGGAGCTGCCGAAACCACCCAGTTGTTTGTCCCAGTGCATACAGGGCATGTTCCAGGGGCTACTGTAAAGAGCAAACCAGGGGGACACTGTGGGCACACAAAGAAAGAAAAATCCTGGAAAAAATGATGGCAATGAATAAATCTTCTGGTACCCATTACAAGGTTGTAATTCTAACCAAAGGAAGGGGGATTTTCCCGTTGTGGAATGAAATAAACATTCAGAAATGATTTGTGTGTGTTTAAATTTAAATGTAGTATTTTATTAACTGTGTTGTTCAAAGGCCCCTTTCTACCCAGGGGAGTTTGGTTGCAATCTTATCTTAAGAAAGAAAATCTCTGCAAAGAACACAGCCTCTGAAGCTGGCTCTGCTCAGCCCTCACCGTGCAAGTAACACCACGCCGTGACGGTTGGCAGCAGATCTTTCACTCTTTTAGTTACTGCTGCGGTCCAGGTGGATGCACAGCATCTCAGAGCTGAGTTTTGAGTGTTTCTGTGCTAGGTTTCTGCCACAAAGAGATATGTATATTGGGGGGGTCGGTCAGTGGTGAGGGAGATCCCCGCCTGGTGCCCTGCCATGAGGCTGGGGGGTTTCCAGGTGGGAGGATGCTCAGCATCCTCCTTTCAGACCAGTTTTCCATTGCAAACGATGCCACAGCTCTCCTGGCTTTGTCATTTTGAGGCTGATTTAAGTCTTCAGAGGGTGCTGTAAGTCCCTGACCTGCACCATGCCAGCAGCAGAGCTGGACTGACACCAGCTCGCCCTGCCCTGTCCAGGGGGTGCCCAGGCTGTCGCTGGGCTTTGCCGAGGTTTTTCCCTGTCTAAACCATATCATTGCAAATGAAGTGCCCAAGGGCTTTTCATTTAAGCCTAAGTCCAAAACCTTCTGCGACGTAGCCCTCTTAGGAGGTTGGGTTTTGGGCAAAGCTGTCTTCATGGCAGCACCTAGGCTGGGTGCGAGTTTTTGAAGTAGCCGCAGCATTTTTTGGGCAACTATACTTAAGAAGCTATTGCGGAGCGGATATTTGTGAAAGGCAAGCTAGAACATAGCCACAGCCTTGATGTTGCTCACTTCTTGATTAAAAAAGGTACTTTTGTGCATCTTGAGATAATTCCCTGAGCAGAGGGGACCTTACACTAAAACACGTGCATGCCGCGTGTCGAGGCAGAACGGCTGCAGTCCCCCCAGTTAAAAAGCAGGTACCGTTGGTTAAAATGTTTGCTTTTGCTGAGCACAGTGAAGACTCTGTGCTGTTATTAGCGTTGCAAAAGTAACCATTAATGTTATCCCGGCCCCACTCCCAGAGTAAAAATCAACTCAGTCTGTGTCATTAACTCCATAACTGTGTCACCCCAGTAATTGCCAGGATCTCAGGGGTTTTTTCCTATTCTACACGAATCCCTGAGTTTTAATATTCAGCTACATTAGACTGTAATTTCCCATTCATTTTTAAGCTGGGAAGATGAAGACAAGTCATGTAATTTTAAGAAGCATTATCAGCTATTTGATTAAATTAATTGCCCCCCTTCACATACAGTAGTCACATAATATCTGTAATGTGACAGTAGCGTGAAGGTGTTATCTGCATTTTTGAGCTCTGGTTGCCTACAAGGCACCTCCTCATCCTCCCCCTCCCAGGAGTGTCTGGTGGGTGTTTTGCAGGAGATGGCGGGGATGGGGAGGTCAGCTCTGGTTTAGGCTGTGAGGATTAAACCTTCACTTTCTGTGGAGGAACTAAGTGGGAAAACGAAAGCCGGACGCCAAATCAGCTCCTGTTAATTTACTCCTTTGGAAGGAATGCCATCTTTCCATAAAATCTGTGTAGCCAGTTTGGCTCTACCTCCAGTAACGCTGGTTTTACTGGCAGATCTGACTTAACAGGTAACCTAGTGCCCAGAGCAAAGTGCTCTCCCAGCCTGGGAGGATGCTGCTCTGCAGCCTTGGGCACATCTTCATGGGAAACCCCCCCCCAAATTCCCAGCTGGTGGCTCTTGCTAGCAGAGCCGTGCCCACGCCTGTGCACCTCTTCCTCTTGCTTCTCTCTCCATCCCTCTGTGAAGGATTTCTGAAAGCATTTGTTAATGGCAAATGCCCGGAATGTCGGGATTACCGTAATGTGCTAAGAAGCCCGATGGAGTAACACTTGTCCTGTCCCTAATGAGCTCATTTAGTTGTTTGATTGAAAAATCGCAGGGCATTTTCTGCCTGCTGCAAACAGATTAAAGGGGCTTTATGCAAAGGCAATCACGTAAAGTGTTTTTTTACCATAGTGTCTGTGGTACTCTTTAACAAAAGTAATAGAAACTACTTTTAATTGGGAACAGCCAGTGCTGCCTAACTTACCTTGAGAGGGTTTCATCTGCATATTTCAGAGTACTTTGAAAAAAATGAAAGATAATTATTATCCCTATTTTATAGGGAAAGACCATGAAATGAGTTTTTCAGTTGATCTTGGGGCACCAACAGCACAGGGAACAGATCCTCAACACCGTGAGGCCTCGTCCAAATTTTTATTGACGCTATTCCTGCTTGTGGTCCCATATATTGCACCCCTTGGAGACCTCTTGCACTGAACAACACGGTATTTTAACCACTCGTGAGCCTTCACCTCTTTATTTAACTCCATTAATATGCAGCTTGTCTCTCTAGTTCCTCCATCGATTCCCTGAGCTGACCGAGGCTGAGTTACCTTTGCCTGTAAACTCCTCCGGCGCGTGGGCTCGCATCAAGTTCCGATGATTTCTCCTCCGAAATTCCCCTGGAAATCCCAGCTGTAGCCGCTCTCCCCGCCCCCTGTGGATGGCCATCCCCCGTCGCCTGAAGTGGAACGTAGCCTCAGAAAGGAGCATTCGGCCCCGCTGATCAGGATCCAGATGGATCAATTCAAGCTGGGGCCCCAGTTTTGACCCCCATCTGATTTAAATGCAAAGGATCGTAAATGGTTTAAAGCCGTTCCTGCGTGTGTTTAAGCTTACCCATGCGAGCAGTCTCGGGGAAGTCAATTATGAACAATGGCATTTCTGTCGTCTTTATTCACTGCTCATTTCTGGTACAGGGTGTAAATGACTCTTTTATTGCCTTTGACACCAAAGTCCCTTAGCCAGCCACTAGAGAGGCGTCATATTAATTGATAAATGCTGCTGGTTGGGGGTGTGTGTACGTTCTTAATTTTATAATCCTATTAAAAATGATACATATGTCAAATATTTGTGCCTACTGGACAGAACATATTATTCTGCTCTAAGGTTTCCAGTTTAATTTTTTTTGGAAGCAATTGGGCAGAGCCGCTGCTGTAAGACAAACAGATGCTCTTCAGCTGTACTTTTCCATAAATGATTTTGTTCTGGGGTTGGTTTTTTTTTTTGTTCCCCTACCAGGCATATCAAGTTCAAAAGAAAACGTTGCCTCTCACTAATGAGAAGATTAATCGCATTCAGATATGCAGCAGACTTTGTTAATTCTGTTGAAAGTTTGATGACCTTTAAGAGACAAAGTTTTAGTGTGCCCCAAATAAATTATTCATCCTTCACAGATTTGCCCTCTGTATCCATCTGCTTAAATCTGAAGCACGCTGCTTGACGCGCCTGAGTGCAATTATCTTCATCCCTCATTGAGATAGAAATCTCTGTTTTCCTATTGCAGTTCAAAGCACAATTGCTCTTTTAAAGATATCGACGATCCGATATACGTGGGGTCCATCCATTTTTGCTCTGACTTATGTCCAGCTCTCCATGGCATTCGTCAAAATCTCACAAAAAGCTCTGCCTTTCTCTTTTCCATCCGAGTTCCTTTTCCAGTGCTGGAAGCCGCAATGTGTAACTAATCCTCTTGCAAAATCTCTGAAACGGTCGTCTCCAAATGCAACCGGAAAATTCATCTCTGTTCTCATGTACCGGGAGAAAAATGTCATCTAGGCAAGTGGCAAGATGTGATTTACTTTGATTACCCCAATTATTGACACTGCTGGGCTCCTTCCACCTATGAAGGCTGCAGGCAGCTAATTGCCAAGGAAACTCGTTGCCCCTTTCTCTCCCCCTTGCAATGCCCACTTTGCTGATGTTTTGCTCCACCTGTTGCCCCTTTTGGGTTTCAGCCCAGCTTTTGCAAATAATGAGGCATGCAAATAACATGGGCGAGGAGTGCAGCCAAAGGGGCTGCTCGTAGGGTGGAACGTGTGGGGGTGGGTGCTGGTCCCCATCCCAAGGAGCACATGGACATTGTGGCTCCCGGCCGGCCGCTTCAGGGGGCATGTTTGAAGCCTCCCGCAGCGGCCGCATGCAGGTAAATAAGCTGATTATAAAATAGCCAAGCAGATGGTCCCTTTTGTTGCTACCTGTGAAAATAAGTAGAGTCCCCCTATTTCCCTGGGAGGAAGGAAACTGCTGGGTGGACATCATGCAGCTCTTAGTTTATTTAGGATGCTCTCTGAAAGAAATGCTGAATGAATATTGCAGCCGTTTAAATGAATCTTTCCTGGCCCCATGTGAAATGAGACTGAACTGGCACCATGTCACCTTGTTACTAGAGAGAACAAACATTCCCTCTGGCAAAAATCCTACTTCAGGCTTAAAAAAAAAAAAGTTGGGTATTTTCGTTGCAGAAATGGAAATGGGTCTTAAATGCTCTCTGGATTTAATGTTGCTTGTTATAGATGAAACAATGAAAATGAAAGAGGAAATAATAAGGGATTGCTGGGTTTTTAAAGGTGATTTACAGACAAAAGGAAATCCTAGAGATTAGGAAGTTGTTTAAAAACCAGCGACAGTCCAATATGGAAATGTTCCAAAAACAGAGATTAGGGGGGGGGGGGGAAAGAAAAAAATATGAATTGCAAAGAACAAAGCCACGAAGGAAGGGAAGGAATATTCAAAAAGAAAAAAAGTGTCCAGGCAAAGAGAACCAAAAAGCCTCTTAAAACCAGAAACAAAGCACCTGCTTTTCTGGTGGTTGCCAGCAGCAAGGAAGACCCCCACCTGCCAAACCCAATCTTTAATGTCAGTAAATCACTGTGTGGGTAAAGGAGCAGGATGTCGGAAAGGAAACGATTTTCATTGATTAGCGTGTTGGATGCCGCTCGCAGTATGGAGCAAGACCTGAGGGTTGGGTGGGGATAACCTCTCTTGCCCTCCGAATTGTGCACGTGCCTTTGCCTGGGGGGTGTGTGCTGGGGGTGGCTCCTGCAGAGAGGGGATGAGATGCAGTTGCCCGTGGACCAACGTGATTTTCTGGGACCCTCCACCTTGGGTGCCAGCTGAGGAACCGGTGCTGAGTGCCCCATCAATGGTGGGACGGGGAAAGCTGGATGAGAAAAAGGATCTTGAGCTGCTGAAGCCTGTCCCTCCTCAGGAATGAGAGGGAATTTTTAAATATTGGAGGAGTAATCAAATCTGTTGTAAAAAGTAAGAGCGGTACGCGTACGAAGATCACCCCCCTTAGCATGCCGTGTGTGCCCGTGCTCTAACGTACTGAACAGCTCAGCCCGGAGAGCACGTGAAACCGAAAGCCAACAGCACGTTGATGGAGTTATGCGATGGGGGAGTAGGTCATAAAATAAATCATCCAAATTGAAAGCTGAATTTTGAGCCTCCGGATCACCTTAAAGTCTGTGATGTATGTGGAGTTGGTCTCACGGCTTTTGTCAAATTTAATTGGAGCATTATAACTGAAATCCCTTACATTGCCTTGGAAATGTATCTCACGGTCTCAAGGTTGTTTCACGGAAGCCATCGATGGTCGGTAATTTTATTTTTAACTTCATAAAAATACTATCGTGAACCCTTTTGGCCTGTGGTGTTCGCCTGGCATAATGTGGTCTGAACTGTGGGTAGGCTGATGTGGAGAAATAACCCAGAGGCTGTGGCAGTCTTGGGATTTCAGAAGGGGGGTAGGAGGCTGCTTAGTTTTGCAATAGTTGAGTATCTGACTTGTTTTCCAGCACCAAGTTCAGGTTCACTTGTGAAAAGCAAGAATAGATGAAACGACAACCTAATCACAGTCAGATACTGATGTTATGTGGATGCAAATTTGGTGAAGGTGCCTAGTGAGAATCGTAGCTGAAAATCGGTGGTTAATGTATCCTTCAAGTAGGTGGGTAAGACAAGAAGTAGATCTCAAAGGCATGCGTAAGGGAATGGCTCTCTGAATGATATTTCTGGACACAATACTGCCCTTCTCTGCCAGCCCGTGTTGGGGTGAACCAGGCACAGAGCCAAGTTCTTTTGCTTTTAGTGACAAAACAACGTTAACCTCGCTGTGCAGTTCCTCCTTCAGTGAACTTGTGGCTTGATGTTTTGATTGACTGGTCAGAAACAAACCTGGGAGAGGTATCGAGGTCCCTCCGTCTCTTTGGTCAGTGATCAGGATCCCCCCAACGCGTCTCATCCTGTATGTCATCAAAGTTACGGTAAAGACCACATGATAACTACAGCCCAGTTAATACATATTAAATAGTTTTTATGGTTTCCCATCTATTAAAGAAACAGTTTCCCAAGATATGTAAACAAATTAAAGAGAATTTCCAACTTTGACATCTTAATAGGCTATGATGAATAGGTTGGCATTGTGACAATATCTTTGTCAAGATAGGGAGCTTTGGGATGTAATCGCTCTTTGAAGGAGTTATTCAGTTGCTTTCCTGTCTGAGGCCACATTATATGGCTTATGGAGGACAGTGGAAGGTCTATGTCAGGGAAGTCTATTGGACGTGGCTCTTGGGGCTTTATCCTGTCACCAAGATCATTACCATCATACCTGTCATGCAATTCACTTCTGTTCCTCTATTTTTCATACAAAACCAACGTCTGACTCGTATCCCACAAATAGCATTAGGACACCAGGGGCAGGGCTTAGCTGAGTGTTGGAGGAAGGACCTAGTATCATAGAATGTTTTGGGTTGGAAGGCACCCCTAGAGGTCATCTAGTTCAACCCCCAGTAGCCTCTTTTATTATGGCTAGGTTGTTTTCTGTAATAAACAAGTAAAGTGGAACTACCTGGAAAAACCCCACAGCTGTAATTGCCTACTATTCACCAATAACTTATTAAAATCGGTGTCAAGAATAAATCCTTGAAAACAAGCCTTCACATGTGTACGTGATTACTCCTGTGCCTGTTTGCAGACGGCAACCAAAATAAGCAGTGATTCACTGCGAATGAAGTTTGAATTAATTCGAGAATCCCTGGTCTGTGGTGGCCACCCTGTTCTCTCTAGGCATTCGATGGTTTTGGAAAGGCAATGGCTGTTGGCACACACAGCGGTGCAATAGACCCTTAAGCAGGTTTTTCCACTTTCTCCAGCAATGAACGCTGTGTTGCAACCCCGCGGAGTGTTGTAATACGGAGAAGCCCCAGGAATGTGGACGGGATGTTTTTCATAATGCAGTCTCCATCCTGCCATCTTTCCGTTATTAATTGCAATTTTCAGTGTAAACAGAGATATATCTGGACCAAGGCTTGGCATGGCTGGGGCTGCTTGCATCTTGTGTCTCGGCAAATTAAAAAAACCCCCAAGCCCCAGCAAGCTCGATGGGGCTGCAGGCTGCGGCGAGCAGAAGGGGACGTTCAGCATCCTGGCAGAGAGATCATGTACGTGTCTGTAGGGATGCTCGGGGGCACAGTTAAGGGCAGGAAGATCAGGGGCCTTAATCAAGCATGATCGGAGCTCGGAGCCTGCCCATACCCTGCTCCTCCACGTAACATCGAGCCGATACAGCCCCTTCTGGGAAAGGGGAAGCAGAAAGCAAGAAACAGTTGTGCAGCTCAGTCTTTAGGTACTGTTCCCATGTGCACCCGTAATAATCCTTGAAGCTGCTGTCTTGGTAATAATCTAGCAATTAAAAGAAAATATTGGTATTTAATTAAACTTGTCAATCAACCAGAAATGAGTTTTCCTTATCGAGAGGAGCTGGATTTGATTTTGCCACTTGGAAAGGGAGGTTAAAGACTCTTGTAGAGTAAAACTTTAATTAAAGGAAGGAGATTTGGATTAACATGTGAGGCAGAGAGAGAATGAAAGGTCCTCGAAAATCATCTGAGTATGATTCACAGGAGGAGAGGAACCTAAATATGGGAACAGTTGTGGGGCTTTTTGCTGGTGTGTGGTTTGGGTTTTTTGTTTGGTTGGTTTTTTTTAAAGAAAAGCTATGTGGTGCTAAAGCTCACGGGTAGAGAGGCACAGGAGGGATTTCTATGAGGCTGGGCTGTCTCTCTTCAATCCACTTTCCTGCTCTTGATACTTAGTCATTTCAAATATTCAGACCCTGGTCAGGAAATGCGCACGCTGTGGGGCATCAGCAAATCCTAGGGATTTGGATGCTTGACTCTCATCAACTTAGATAGCAGAGGAACAAATGACTCTTTGGAAGCTTTGGAAAAATGCACTTTTTGTCCCTTTCTGGCTCTGCCGGTGACACGGAGAACACAGCCCACCTGCATCTCCTGCCTAAGCCCACAGAGCCCTTGTCCTGCCCTGGGACATCGTGCCAGGATCTACCCTGGGTGCCTGGGACTGTCCCCTGACAAATCCCAACGTGCTAAACTCAATGCTCAGCCCTGTGTGGTTTGTTTTTTTTTCCAGACTTGTTCCCAAGAAACATTGATTTTTATGGCATTGGCTCCTGATTCCTGGATGGCTTTTTCATCCCACCTCAGGTATAGCTCCAAAGGTTGGTGTCTTGGGGATTTGCAGTAAAACCAGTTGCTCTTTTATTTTCTTTTGGGTACTAGACAAAAGTAAGCCTCTTTTCCTAAAGGTTGCTGAATGATTTCAGCTGAAACTAAAAAAAAAAAAGATGTCACCAAGGCTCAGGCATGCAACGCAGAAAATGTTCAGCACAAAAATCAGAGTTTAGAAATCATATAGATAACCAGCAAAGGGCATGGCCATGGAGGTCAGCCCATGGCAGCTTTCTCCTGACATCTATTGACTTCGCAGCAGGCCCTCAGACAGTAAGTTTGTGGTAAGAGGAATTTAATGGTTTCTCCAACAAAAAAGATCTCAAAATATGAAGTATTCACTGGGAGCAGCTGCTTGGGTGGACTCTGTTTTACAGGCTGCTACCGGCTACCTTCAGCTTCATTTAAGAATTCGTCCCCTTCCTGCTCCCCAGTCACTAATTCCGTTTGTAGGTGAGGGACTGGAGAGGAGACAAGTTTGCTACAGGAATCTGCTGGGAAGAATAAGTCAATTTTAATCCTAATGAAGTTTGAGAAAGGTTTGCTTTGTGCAGTTATAACTTCTTGGCGTGGAAAAAAAAAAAACCATGAAGAATTTCTGATCTTTTCCCTTAATAACAAGAAGATTTCTCTGTTTCTTTGTCTAATATGTGACAGTTACCAAAACTGAGTTAAATGAAGCCTCAAATCTCCACCCCAAACCCCACCTGTAGCTGCTCAGGTACTTTGGTGTTTCATTACCTGCCTGCATAGGCACTGGTGGGCAGACAGAAATATGATGAAATGGTTTCACTGGGATGCATCAGTTGTGACAGCTGTAACCCAGTTAAACGCAATCACCCAGCTTCATCACCGGCCTCAGCCCTCAAGGAGAAGAGTTTTATTTGGCAAGGGAAGGTGCCTGAGCCAATGCCAGTAACGAGGTATTTGGATAAATGGTGGGCAGCACTTAGATGTTGTTTTTCTGTGGCGAGTGAAGATAACTGGTTTCCCTTTCAGGCAGCACTAGCGTGAATCTGGGCGCTGGGAAATTTGGTGAATTAGGCACCGGTGGTCTAACACTACACAGGGCACGTGGGAGGGGTACGAGGTGCGATCCCCAGAAGCGTTTGGGCAGATAGGGGTATGGGGCCGAGTGCTGAACATGTGGGAATATTCCACCTCTGGTGCTGCTCCAGTCAGCACCCTCCCTACCCCACCGTTGGTTTCAGGGGAAACGGGAGAGTGTAGAAAATACACTGGAGAAATCAGAATTCATGAGACTGTGTTCAGCTCCGCACATTAACACAGAACGGCAGGAGCTGCCAGTAGGTAAAAGAAAAAAAGATAAAATAAATCGTATGAGAATGAAGAAGGTACAATCCAGCAATAATTATTTTTTAACATTTGATTCTGCTAAATAACTTCCTATTGGGTTTAGGATAGTCTGTGCCTGCCGTGCTTTGTGGCAATTTGGGTTTGGCTCCTGGGCCAGCATCTGTCCCGTGTCCCCACGTACACCAGACCCGATGCACAGAAATGCGGGGTTACGCCTGGGCTGCCTTTCAGCTCCCATGTTCAAAGNCTGCAGAGGACAAGATGCCAGCTTGTGGGGGACGTGCCTGCCCTTTGCCACCTTCTCGCCATTGCCATGTGCACAGGCACCTTTGCTCAAGGAGGCACCGGAGCGTGTGTTTAAGTCTGATTCCAAGGAGCGTAAGTCCTTTCCTAGAGATGCTCTCCTGAACGGCAGCCAGAAGCAATGACGTAGAGATACGAGCACACCATGAGCTCCAGGAAGCCTGATGCTGCCAGCGAGTCTGGACCCTCAGGCTCCTGTGCTGTGAGGACGGACAGACTCTGCCCAGCAGGCCAGGAGGAGGCAGCAGGTTTTGCACCCTGCCTTCTTGGCGTGCAGCCCGCGGATCACAGCAGCAGCCTTGGCACGCTCCCCGTCAGCCGGAGAAATTGGGATATGCAGAACAGACAAGAACCAAAATGTTCTAACCTCGCGTTTTGGCGTGCTACGTGCAGGTCGCGGCGCTCATCCTGAGGTGACCGAGTTTATAAAAACCCTTCGTCCCTGTGCGTACGATGATTTCTTCTGAGAAGCAGAAGGTGCCTCCTGTTTCAGTCCATATGCTCTGTGTCAGAGGGATCCGTGCAGCTCCTGCATCTCTGTGCCTCCAAATCGTTTCTCTCGCACAATAAATTAGGGGATGCAGCCATATACACATTTTTCTCTTTAATTCTGACAGGTTCCAAGCTGAGGCCCCAGGAGGGGTGCGTTCCCTACGAGATCAAGCAGGAAGCCTGTAGCAGTGCAAGAACTCAAACGCCCAGCCCGAAGACGTTGCTCGTTGACCTATTCTTGTTGCTGGCTCTTTGGTGTTGTTGCCAGATGTTAAAATGCTGCTGTGTTTCCCCCCTATTCAGAATCGGCATTCCTCAGTTGGAGTCCTAAAGGCATGTGGAGTTCCCTGTGTTAAGTGAATTTTTTATGGGCAAAGCCTTAAGAAAAAGTATTATGTGTCCGGCCACCAAAAAGAATATTACATGCCCATAAGGAGAAAGAGCGGCTGTTTCAAAGAAACATTTACCAAACTTTGTATCATCCGTAAAACCACACGTTCTCCATGGGATGAGGGTGGAACCGTAATCCCCCGGCAAGTGACAAGCGTGGCCTTCCCATGGCATGCAAACACGGGCCCAAGTTTCCTAAAAGCCATCTGGTTTGCCATTTAGGACTTAATGTGAGCCAGAAAAAAATGTCGCAACAAGCTGTTTTCATCCCCGTGGAGAGAGCCTTGCTGTACCGCGTGCCTCGGGAGGAAGGGTGACCCCTGCGAGGCTGGGGCTGGGAGCCAGGGGGTGGCACCAGGGCTGCCCTAGGTGGGCGCCAGGCAAAGCAGCAAGGTGGGAAACCTTCCCGTAGCCTCCAAGCTTTGAGACTCTTTCTCCTTTGCCCCCCCGGGCGGGAGCCGTAAGTCCCAGCGTGTCGCACTAGGGGTAACCTGCTGAAACCTCCCCCCCCCACCAGAGGGGGCGCGGGGTGCCCCAGGCCACCCCAGATGTGACGTGGACTTTGCACCCTCATTGCTCCCCTGTTGCCGAAGCAGAAGAGCAAACCAAGCAAACCCAGGGAGTTTTCACCTGGGCAGAACGCCCCTGGTGCCCGCTGCTGGCGGAAGGGAAGCGTTACAGTCCCATGGGACGCTGCAGAAAGCAGGTAGCATCTTTCAGGTCCCCCAAATGCCTTTTATTTTCTGGGTGAGCAAGATGGAATCAAGGGCCTGTGCCACAGAAGAGTGAAATGACTTTGGAGCAAAAGCTGGTTTTATAGCCCTTCACACTAAAGAAAGGATTTAAGTTCAGCCAAGGTCGTCTTCTGGCTCGCTAGCAGCACTGATTTCCACCCGGGGAGAACAAATACAGCTTTGCTCACGTAAGAAGAATCATGGCTCCGTCCTTTCTTGAGCGACTTTGCCACAAATTAGCCAGAGGGAGAGGGCTAAAGCTTGCGATGGAAATAACTCTCCTCAACAGCAAGTGCTCGAGGGGCTTAGAAACGTGACCTTCTTAACCTTCCGTCAATGTTCAGCGCAGGATAAATGTCCGTTCAAGAGCATTAGCGATGCGTTCCCTCAGAAGCGACGTTTGCAGGACCTCACCCTCCCCAGCCTTCTCAGCCGCTCTCAACGCACTTCGAAAGGGTGGAAGAATGAGCGGTTGGAAGTGCTTTGAAAGGAAGCAAACGGAGGCAACGCGCACAAAACCTGTCAAAGGCTGCATTTCAGCTCCTTTTGCACGGAGCCGGCCGCAGCCGATGCTCGGAGTGGGAAGGGGAGCTCGGAGCCGCAGCTGGGGGAAGAAGTGACGGCGAAATGTCCCAGCGACGAGCAGGTACTTCAAATTGTTTGTTTTGAAAAGGAAGCAAATGTCTTCCTTGGACCGGCTGCTACTGTGGCGGCAGGAGCCTTGTTTGTACACCAGGGATGCAGCATCCCACGGACGGGAGTGCGGATTTTGGCACGGCGCGCGCCGAGATGGCTCCCACCTGCAGTAACAAGAGCCAGGTGCGATGGAAAAATGGTTTTAACAGACCAAGCTTAACAGTGCTTGGTGAGAGCGTGTGCTGGAGCTCACTGAGAGTCTTCCTGAACACTTTCATTTGTTATGCATTTAATTGATTCGTTTCCTGGCTGAAGATCTATCAAAATGGGACCTGAACCCCTCGTGGGGCTTCTGGGTGCAGTAACTGACCTCGACAGTCAGGATCGTCAGCCTAAGGACTGTGACCTCAGTCTGTAAAATTGACATTTAATTAATGATTAGTGCTCCCTGCTCTAGGCAGCCAAGAGGACGCCAGGGGCAAGGGTGAAGTGTCTCCTCACAGCATCTTCTGAAGCAGGATCTGGAAGACAACATCAGCGCGCCTGATGGCCTCCCATCCCACATCAGGAGAAGAGCTTCTCTCGGCACTGACTCCATATCCCCATCTCCTCTCAGCAGCAGGGGTTTTGTTTTCCTACATGTCCATCTAGGAAATCCATCTTTGCTAAATTTCCAGAGTGTCCAGCAAACAACGAGGGAGATCTCTGGTTCCTAATGCCAGAGCACAGAGAAATAGGGGAACGTGCTGTGCCGAGCCACAAAATCTTTTCAGATCCCTTCAGAGATTGCAAAAAAATAGAGCAGAAGTGCGTGTCCCTGAGCCCGCCGTGGTGGGAGCACTGGGGCTGTGGGGAGGGGACGATCCGTGATCCCGTCCGTCCCTGCCCAGGGACCACAGCGCAGAGGGGAGGGGGGGCTGTAACCCCCCAAACTCCCTTCTGCCCTGGTAGAACACCCTGCTTTTGAAATATGGTTCTGACGTTCACACCCCTTCGTCTGTTTATTTTTAACAGCTAACGTTTTCGGAACAGAAATGTCGTCTCAGCTGTATTCCCAGAGCGGAATTCATTCTGGTCCCATAGCCATTCTGTTGTGCTTAGAGCGTGTATTTTGAATTAGCTAAGCCAGATCTCACCCCGTTGCCAGTGACTGCCAGTCATGATGCTTTTGACTTCCAGTTGCAAAATGCAGGCAGGTTCGGGAGGCAGCACCGTAAGCCCATGTTTGAAGCATGAATTAGACTTTTAATAGACAAAAAAAAAAAGCTAGGAAGATGGGACTTATAAATGACTTTAGACATGCGGCCATAATTATTACATGCGTTTGGTTTCCGTATACATATACAGGGATTTTTAGGAGGCTGGTTGCTATGGTAACTTCTTTACTGCATGGTCCATATGTTGCTTCTGAAATTCTTTTTTCCTAATGGAAAATTACACCCGTGGACACGGATGGCATCTGTAAATCGCCTAAAAAAGCAACAATTTCCCTTTTCTTCCTAAATGTCATCAGCTGTGCAATGGAAGCCTTTGAAGTTCAATTCTCCCCCTCCTCAGTTCACCAAGCAAGGGATGTGAACGGCATCCAAACCTCCCCTTCTCTGCCTCCAAACCTTTGCCTTGCCTCGCCGGAGGCCTGCCTTATCGTCAATGCCCTGATTTTTTCATGGGATGAGGTCAGAAAAAGTGATGTTAAAAACCAGCTCTGTCTCCAGGTGACAGCTGGAAGCGTAGGGAGGTTAGCAGGAGAGAAGAGCTTGGACGCCCATCCCAATGTGAACTCCGTTCTCCGGATGTGAATGCATTTGGATTTTCTGTCCCTAAATCAAACCAGATGACTGAATGTGGTTTTCTTTTTTTTTTTTTAATTGCTCTTCCTAGGAAAAAAATGTCTTGCATTTTGCAAATTGCCAAAGACCCTTCATGAATACACGCGTCAACGCTGCGACTGCGGCGCTGAAAGGCCATGGGGTTCAACCCAGGAGGTTTCCTACCTCTCCTTTGGGAGCAGGGCTTGCGAGCTCTGCTCCGTCCCACGCCCGGGTGGAGGGGCTGCGGTGAGTTCCTGACTGCGAGCCGTTCCCAGACCGCCTCTGTGCCCTGGTTTGCCAAAGCAAGCGACCCACGCCGCGGGCTGGGCTGCGTGCACGCCGTGATGCACGGCTCCTCGGGGCGGGCAGGTTGGCCGCGGCTCTCCGGCGCGGTGGTTACACCATTGCCGTTGAGTTCGGAGGGCCAACGTCCCCACGTTCTGCCTGAATAAAGGGGAAAGGAAAGCAGCATTTCCAAACGCAGAATGAAAGCTGGTTCTAAAACTCGCCGTGGAGCAGAATTATTGTCTCCCATGCAGCTCGGTGGGTCACCGCCGTACAAAACCGACCAACGAGCTGGAAAGCAGAGCGAGCTCAGCCCCAGGTGCGTGCGCAGCTGGGAACACCGCCTGCTTTCGGCTGCCGCACCATGCTCTGCTCTCGGCACGGACAGGGCAGCAAATTAGAGCCATCCACAGGCACGCCGGTGCTTTTTGATGTGGTTTCTGTTGGCTTTGAACCTTTGCATTCTTATTTTAGGGCAGCGGCATTTCTCTCTTCATCTGCTGGGGCTGGGGGGAAAGAAGCAAACGCAACAACCTGCCCTGCTGCAATCAATTGCTTTGCCTGCTCTGGTTTTGAGGTGTAAAGCGAGGGATTAGGAATTCCCAATGGAAGAGTCCAGCACTGCTGGAGCAATTCCCTGAGCAGAGAGCCAGGCTGGACTGCCTGGCCTGGCCATGCTCAGACGGCGCCTCAGCATCCACTGCTGCCATCAGCCGTGACCGCTTGCACATCTGCAAAATACGCATTTCGGTGAGGCTGGATGAGGGGTGGCTTTAACTCCGTGCATCTGAAGTTTAGCAAAAACCCAGAGCCATTTAAATGTATTTTTAACCTTATTTTTCCCAGCAATTCTTATTAACAGCTGTGGCTTGGAAGCAACTGCCTTTATGTACCTAAAGAGTCCGTGAACGTTGGCTTTTCAGAAAGCTTTCCTGGTGCCTTACACAGCTGCACTCCTGTTCTGCATTGGGAAGGTTTGACACCTTAGCAGTATAAAGTTCTAGGTTTTATCCCTAAACCTTCCCAAATGCTGTTTCCAGTTGTGACAGCTATCGTTTGTTTATATTGCTTCACCCGGGGCACATAAACTTAAAGGACTGAAAATACCTTCATGCAATAAAAGAATTTTATATAATTGCTACCTCTTGCTGTAAGGGACAGCTGGCCTTTGAAAGTTGGGAACTCATTTACGTCATTGAAGTAAAATGTGAGCCCGGGCTTTAAATTACTGTAATTTATGTTTCTGAAGCTCAGAACACAAATATGGCTCTCCAAAGGGCAAATACCTTTCCAAACAAACTAACGCTCATAATTCAGCTTAGAGAGTAAGTATTTGCCCCCGCGGGAGTCTGTCCAGCATCGCCGTGTTCTTTTGATACTTATTCCCTTCTTATCTCCGGTTTGTTATCCCCGATGTTAACATTTCTGTGGCCAGCTTCCCAATTTTGCCCTTCTAGATGTTCCCTAATCCACTGCGCAAGGCTGGGCCACGTCCCCCGTGGGGTCACCGAAGCTGCCGCCCGTTGTCGCTGGGGGCCACGGGGGGTCCAGCCCAGCAGGGGGATGTGGCAGTGGCCGTGGCACCGAAGCCGCTGGCACCGCTGAGAAGGGCTGATTTCTTGTGCCTGGTCAAACCCCAGCCCCCTGTGAGCGGGGCAGCCGGCAACCACCCCGCAGCTCTTGCGCTGAGCATTTTCTCATCCCTGTCTCTCGCATTTGTCTGAACACCATTTATATACTTTGGGTTTAGGGCCCGGTTCCAAACAGCTGTTGCTTGTTGAGCTTTTTAAATTTTTTTTTAAATTTTATTTTGCTTTGTTTTTAATTTATAACACTGAAAATCTCTTTGGAATGGGCTGACACCAAAAATGTTTATTCTAGCCCTTGGATGAAAGCACCCACCCGTGGTCCATGCTTTTATGATTTGCAAATTCACCAACACTTCTTATGGCGTTGCAAAACAACGGTGACAAAAAGAAACTCGACCACAGCTCCCTCAGAGCAAATTCCAGGCTGGGAGCTCTGCTGCAGGCGTGCAAGCCCGTCATCGCAGGGGAGCCCGCAGCGCTTTGGAAGGTGCCTTTCCAAATCTCCGTTCTGGCGTGATCATGCTTCACCTTGGCTCCCTCCAGCCGTATGTGATCTTGTAATTTGCTTTTAGTATATATTCAGATAGTGACGGACGATAGGATGAGGGGGAATGGTCTGAAGTTGTGCCAGGGCAGGGTTAGGTTGGCCATTAGGAAAAATTCCTTCCCCAAAGGGCTGTCAGGTGCTGGAAGGGGCTGCCCAGGGAAGGGGTCGAGTCCCCACCCCTGGGGGGATTTAAAAGCTGGGCAGATGCGGTGCTGAGGGCCAGGGTTTAGTGGTGGGATGGCAGGGTTAGGGGAACGGTTGGGCTTGATGAGCTTAAAGGGCTTTTCCAACCTAAATGATTCGATGATTTGATGATTCTATGCATCTGTGACTTAAAAATAACTCACCTCATTTTCAACATTTTCAGGAGTTTGGTTGAGCTGCCCAGTACTGCCCGGTGAAGGGCAAACGGCAGATCAGCTTAGTCTTGCATGGTATAAGAGCGAATACTGAAATCAGGTTTCTCATGCAAGATCGACCACGGAAAGTGAATTCAAATTTCACCCGAGCGTTGTGCGGGTGAACTCGGTTCCTTCCCTTAAAGCAGCTCTTTGGGCAAAAGCGGGCACAACTTTGGACGGAGGTCCAGCTCTGGAGCCCTCAGCACAAGGAGGACATGGACCTGCTGGAGCGGGGCCAGGGGAGGGCTACTAAAATGCTCCGAGGGCTGGAGCCCCTCTGCTCTGAGGCCAGGCTGGGAGAGTTGGGGGTGTTCAGCCTGGAGAAGAGGAGGCTGCGGGCAGAGCTGAGTGCGGCCGGTCAGGGCTTAGGGGGGGCCCAGAGGAAAGGGGGGGACAAGCTTTTTAGTAGGGCCAGCTGTGACAGGACAAGGGGGGATGGTTTTAAACTGAAGCAGGGTAGGTTTAGGCTGGATCTAAGGAAGAAATTCCTTACACTGAGGGTGGTGAAACCCTGGCAGGGGTTGCCCAGAGAGGGGGTGGGGGCCCCATCCCTGGGAACATCCCAGGCCAGGTTGGATGGGGCTGTGAGCAACCTGGTCTGGTTCAAGGTGTCCCTGCTCCTGCAGGGGGGTTGGGCTGGGTGACCTCTGGGGGTCCCTTCCAACCCAAACCATTCCATGATTCCATGATTCTATGATTCCATATCCAGCTATGATGAGGCTGGACATTCGGGTCCCGCGGTGCCTGCCCGCCCGGCAGCAGTGACCGCCAGCCTGACGAGGAGGCGAGGACGCAGCCCGAGGGGTGCCCTTGCCGAGCCACATCGGCTCCTTTCCCTCTCGCGTGGGCAAGGCTGGGGCTGAGCGCGTCCCCCCTGCACCTCGCTGGGGTTTTATGTGAGGGGTTAACCTGGTGTCCGGGAACGCGGCGGCTCACTGGGGACCCCCGTTAGCTGCTGTGGGACAAACTGTCCCTTCTCCATGGGGGTTTTTCCCCGACATGGGCACACACACGTGGTGGGGTTGGGGCGGGCAGTGATCCTGGCCAGGCCACAAGCTCTCAGCAGTTTGCAGGCTAACCCTTGCTTACGGATTATTTTTCCTTCAGAATCGTAGTGGAAGTATTGAGGAGGGAATTTGGGAAAAACACAGAAGTGGCTTTAGCAAATGTGTTCGGAGTCCTGCTCCTGAGTGAGAGGGGGAGCCTGAACACAAGCCCAGTCCTTCCTTCCCAGCACAAGCGCAGCCCCCGGCCCCCCGGGACGTGCCGTCATGTCCCGGGAATGCGCTTCCTGGACACCCTGCATCCACCTCCCTCCGCTGGCCCGTCCCGCGGCCGGCCTCCCTCGCTCCACTGGCCCAGCGCGCTCCTCAGGGAGCCACAGCCTCACGCTGGGGACGGGGGGAGTCACGGAGAGACCAGTACCAAAGGGCAAGACCTCCTCTTCACCTGGTTTTTGGAGGAGCACAGCTGCTTGCGGATGCCGCTGCAGTAAATAGTGAGTGCGGACCGGACGCCCGTGTTAAAAACCCACGGCGTGGAGGTATCTCAGGCCGCACCAAGGGCAGTTCTGGACCCGTTTTCCAGCTGCACCATTGAAAGTTTGCCAGAGGCAAAGGGGCTGAAGCTTGAGCGAATGCAACGCTGGCGAGCTGCGGTGCTCACGAGCTGGTCCCCGCTCGGACACCGGTGCAGACGCCAAATGAAGAATGCATTCCCTAAAATAAATCAAATGGTTAACCGGACCATCAAGGATGAACCGCTGGCCGTGTGTGTATGGAGGTGGTGGTGGGGCTGGCAACCCAAGGAGCTTTTTTCTTCCTTCCTCCCCTTTCAGGGCTGGATGTCGCAGGGTGCAACGGGAATTTAGCGTTTTGAAGAGGACTCCGTAATGGGCTTTGCTGCCAAGCGGGGGCTCGTCCCTTCCTGGGGACTCAGTGATAGAGGGGACAGACGGGACTGCCGTGTTCAGGGGCTGCTCTCAGGGCCCAGGCAGTTATTCCCAGCCCTACCCCTGTGTCACCGGTAGCTTTTCTTCTCTACCTGCTCCGAAACGGCCGCAGATGCTGAGAATTTAAAGCCTAGCCCTTAAGATCGATCGTGGCTGAAATGCCTATAAACACCTTGAGTCTCTTTAGAGATCACTGTGCTTGCCAAACTCCGCAGCTCACTTGCATGGCTCATGCTGCGTGGTGCTCTCCCCCCTCCTGCAGCCCAGGATTATGTGAGAACTGCAGGAAAAGTAAGTTTAAAGAGTTCAGTACATCCTCGGTGCCTGAACCAAAAAAGTAGACGAAGAAACTCTAATGTAATTAAAAAGTTGCAATAGCATTTCAGATGGCCTCAGGCCTCGGAGCCTGTCTGCAGCTTTTTTTCAGCATTGGCAGTTGAAGTATTATCAGAAAAGGGGTTTTCCTTTTATTTTTTTTTTTTGTTTTATGAATTAGTAACCCAAGACCACGTATTGCTCAGCTGAAATCTGCTGAATGCTCATCACCACATTCTGGGCTTTATGGCTGAAATAAACCTGATGAGAAAAGAGAAGAAAAATCAGTAACACCAGCGGCATGATCCACCGCAGCCTCACTGAAATAGGGTGCTTATAGGAGTCAAGTTTTGGTTTTAAGTAGAAATACATCTCACACAGCTGACTGTCCACTGAAATGGATCCGGGCTGTTCAGCAGCAGATCTATTCCGTGTGTGTGTGTGTGTGTGGTAAGGGGATGACATGACACTTGATCTAGAAGAGCTCCAAGGATATGCAAGAGGCAATATTTTCCTGGATTTTGACTGTAATTGTGTTTTCTCTTTCTTTTCAGGGCTGGGTCTCACACAGCTTGGTGGTCTCACGGTTTGGTGCTTGCAGAGCTGCGTGGTGCCGACCGTCACGGGAATGTTCTCCTAACCAATAGGTACTATCTCCAGGTGTATCTCCATAAGGGTTGTCATTAGGATCAGGGATTTTGAAGCAGATATCCCAATCATCTCCACTTAACGGCAATTGGGTTTGCACCGGGGAGCGGTGCTGCAGCTCACGACCTGGACGGCTTTTGGAGGACATGAGACCAGATGGTGAGCTCCAACTCACCTAAACGCGTGGGCCACTAACGATCACTCAGTACCCGGACCAATCCCCGCTGAAAGCACCCGGTATGGGCACCCCCTTCCCAGATCAGCTTGCTGAAGCTAATGCTGGTGTAGCCCCTCACCGTGCTCTGCCCACAAACACGCTCATGCAGCCGCAGCCCGCCCCGGGCTCATGGCAGCCCTGTTCGCCTTTCCAGAGGGAGGTTGTTCCTGTCAATACCAAACAAGAAGAGACACTTATAACTGTAGGGACTTTCCACCATTTATCTTCCCATCCCCTCGCTCCTCCCCACAGGTGTACGCTTGATGCAGTCACTTTTCTCCGGGGAAAGAACCCGATGTCGTGGCGGACAGGAATGCTGACCCACTTGCCTTCTGCCGCAAGCATCCATCAAACCCAGCCTCTCTGTCCCCTGGAGTCTTAATTTTCCTCTTGACAGCAAAGACAAATGACTCCCCCGGGGCTCTTTGCTCATGCCTGCTCAAGGTTTCTGTGACGTTTCTTGAAGATGACCTGGTTTTTAAACACACAAGGAGCCCTCTTTCCGCTGCCACCTACCAGTGTGAAGGCAGAGACAGATTTGTTTTAAGAAAACCTTATGGTGCCAACCCCCGACACATCCTCCCTCTCTGCTTTAGGCTTCGTCTGGTTCCTAGATGTTGCCATCTGCAATACTTTTGGTTTGTTCTGCACAGGTACGGTCATATTTCATTTGAGGTGGAACAACAAAATGAAAATTTTCCAGTATTTTTCTGATCTAGCACAAGTTTTTCCCAATTCACCATGAAAACTGTTGTTTTAATTTTTTCCTGTCCCGTCCTTTCCTCTGCCAGGCTTCCCCAACACCACGCCACCGACTCCCCAATGGTGGGATTATTCCCCATAGGAAAATTCCCATTTCTCTAGGATTATTCTCCTCTCTCCGACCACTGCTGACCCTCTGGGAGTCCACAGCTTGCGAGGCTGGGAGCTGCTCTTCGAGTCGTCAGCCCGAAGGGAAGGAGGAGCTCCTGTGTTGCTCAGGACCACGGGTTCGCCGTTCATCTCCCTCACTTTAATTGCTTTAAGCTTTTTAATAGGCTTTAAGATTTTGTTTGTTTGTTTGTTTCCTTACTGATAAGGTAGCTCTGGAAACCACAGCCGCCGCTGTAAGGCTGTGCCTCAAAGGCAGTTTCTTTCCCAGTAATGTCACCAGAGTAACGCGGTGGCCACCCGCTTGCCAGAGCCTCACCCGCTCGCAGGTAGCCCCTGCTCTGCAAGGCAGCACCTTGCAAACCGTCCTCCTCCTCTCCGGCCGCATCGCATGAACCTGAACTCCGAGCACCAGAGCTTGCTGCAGGGAGGGCAGGCAGGCAACGGGAGGGAACGGGAGCTGGTTTTGTCACCGACATCTGCACGACGAGAGACAGCGACAAAGCAACTTCAGTTCCCCAGTTTTCTCATTTTGGAGAACTTTGCAATATAGCTTTTTAATGTCATCCTTGGCAAAAATATCCTTCCTTTTGTTTCCCTCCTCCCAGAAAACACAACCCCCCCCGTGCAGTTTCAGCCGCAGAGCAGCCTGCCCTCGCACTGGGAAATACCAAACACCCTTATTGGTGAGGAACACAAATCATAGCTCTGGCTATGATTAAAGCCCCATAAAAATGAAGAGACTCTCTAGCCAGCTTCAGCCGGGTGTTGAAAGAGCGAAGAATGTGATTGCCACTTTCCAGTTTCCCTTGGCACAAGGATTTTCCGATCAGCCAGGACATCCCGAGGATGGGAAACGGCGCCGGACCACCTGCGTGCTGGCTGCGCTCAGTGGCCGGCGCGTCTCTCCCGGCGCCGGCGTTGGCAAACACAGCGGAGCAGCCCTGAGGTTACACGAAGCCTTTTTGATCCCACCTCAGTGACCCCCGGGGCTACAAACGCTGCCGTGGGACCTTCCTCTGGGCTGGAATGAGCTCCTTGTTCACGCCAAAACCACGCAGCCCAGGCAGGCTACGACACAAACCCTCCCTGGCTTTTGCATGCGATGATCCCATACGGGATAGCTATGGGTTACCGTGCACGGGGAAAAGGCCTCCCTTAAACCCACTGCTTTGTCCCTTTGCCATTTGCCTACGTGGCTGCTTAATATACATGGAATAATTTAAAAAAATCCACATGCCATAACATGCCCCCGAATGTTTAATTGAGTGTCCCCAAATTTGTTTTGCATGTTTATTCTTCCCTTCGTTAGGAACGTAAATGTTCTTTGCCTTCGCCCTGTGCCTTTCAGCATTATTTTATGGAAATTCCAATTTCCTGCCCTGAAAGAAACCCTGATGATAATGAGAGGCTTGAAGCTTTTCAAACAAAAAAAGCAGTTTGAGTCAATTCTGCATTTTGTTCTTAATCAAAACTAGTTGTGTGCGTTTGCATCCCCAATGAGCTCAGCACACAATGCTCCATATGGGCTCGGCTGCTGGCATTCAGCGGCCGGCAGGAGCCACTGAAAAAGCTCCCTGGTTTTCAAAGATTTAGGGGTGACCTTGCAAAAGTGTCATTTGTCACTGCCTTGTCCAGAATTGCTAGGAAAAAAATCCCTGGAAACACGCTGTGGCATCAGAGAGCCCAACTCCTGCCTTGCCAAAGCGGCGCAGCAGCACTTACCTACAGGGAGAAATAAGGAGCTGGAAGCTTTTAATGGAGCCCCAAAAGATTGGGTTTTTTTCCTCGATGCTTTATCTGGATATTGGTCTTCCACTTCAGATGTGGAGTCTACAATAAATATGAAGGCAAACAAGCTACGGTCCATTAATCTGGACACCTATTTGCAATTCTAAAGCATCTGAACCACTTGGAAACAGCCCACAAACTTTTACTGTTCCCCAGTTCGGTCCTGATCTCACAGAACCCCCCCTTCACGCTCCTTCCCGTCGAGTTACAGCCAGGAGGGGGGGATCCCCATCCATGCAATTTTCAGACCAGGTCCCCATTTTTGAGCGCATTAACAGCACCCCGAAGGGCCGCAGTGCGCAGACTTTGCAGGTCTGGTCGGCAGAGCCTGAACAATTAGGAGGAACGGGGACGGCGAGGCGCACAGGCAGCCCTGGCCGCGCTGTCACGAGCGGCTGGACAAGTTGTGCTCCGAAAGGATTTATTTCCACTCATTTTGGTCTTGTGGCTGTGAGAGGCTTGCAAAACCTTTCACCTTCTTTCCCTGGGGTCGTATATATTTTATGAGAAATTTAAGAATTACCTCTTATTAAAATGGGGATAGTGTAATTACCAATAAAAAGCAGATGTTATGGCATGACTCAGGCTTGAAAACGTGTACGCAGCAAGCGCAACATACCGGCACATCCAGGCTTTTCAGTAAGATAATAAAAGTTGTCTTTGTTGAGACCAACTGGCCAAGCCGCGGAGGCCTGAAGTCGCAGGGAAATCATTACGGGAAACGCTGAAAGGCTCCATGAAAGGGCAGCTTTGCTCCCACCGATCTCAGCAGCAGAACGTAACGCCAGGAGGTTAAAATGAACCCCCCCCCCCGCCCCCGCCCCAGCCCTGTTCACTTTGCCTGCATCGGGAGGTGTCCAAAAAGGTGTCCGAAAAGGTGTCCTGCTAAAGCACCCCAGCTCGCCGTGCTGGGAGCATCCTTCCCCCGCAAGCCGTAATGAGCCGTAATTAGTGAACTCCCTGACACCTCCGGCACCTCTCGGGGGGTCCATAACCCACCTGCAACAGCCGAGATCATTCCCTTGGATCAGTCCCAAGTATTTTGGCAAGGCGGATCTGGAGCAATCCGCGTAGGCTGACTTGGGAAACAGGAATGCGCAAACACCGTGTAAATGGAGTTGTTCAGCAAAGCTGCTCAAGCAGCCCCGGGGTTCACAAACTTCGTCTGCGCTCACAAATTCCTCTCCCTTCCTTCCTTCCCGGCAAATTGGTTTTATTGCTTTTTGCCACAAAAGCATCTTTAAAGCAACACTCGGTTTGGGAAAGAGCGCTCACAGCTTGGGAAGAGGGGCTGGCCTTCTGGGGGTGGGTATGAATTTGGGGGCGTAGGGAGGATCTGCGCCTCGGCTGGGGGAGGCTGTGAGGGCAGCGGGAGCTGGCGGGGGGGAGCTCAGCACCCAGGGGTGCAGGGGGGCTGGGACATGGGCTGGTGCTCACCCCTGCCTTCTCCTGTCTTCAGATCCCAGGTGTTTGGCTCCTTCTCTGGCCCAAACCCTGTGCCTTGCCCAAATCCCGCATTGGGGACCTGCTGGAGGCAGCGGAGACCTCCCCGTCTTTTCCTTAAGACCCTCCCATGCTCAGTCGTTATTTCCACTGCACGTAAGTGCCGCCTTTCAATTTTTTTTAAAAAATATCCAAATCCTCAGACTATTCGTGGTCCTGCAGGAGTGTCAGCTCACACGAGAAACCTCCCGCAAGGTCCTGGGGTCTGTCGCAGGCTGGAGGGGTTTGGGTTTTTTTTACATTGGTTTGTACCAGCGTTAGCTCTGTCATTTTGTGAAATGAAACCAAGACATATGCATAAGCAGCCTTGACAGCAATTAGTTCTGGCAGAATCTTCGTGGTAACGAATTTCAATGAAGCTGGGGGTTTGGGTGCCTGAACACTTCATTAGCTGCCGGTGTATCATACTGATGCAGTTGAGAAATCACATTATAATAAACCACTTTCTACTGCAGGCAGCCACCAGGATAATAAATGGGATGAATAATAATATCCATTCCAAATCGTTCTTGTGCTTTAGAGCTCAGGAATTTCAGTAAATAGATCAAATACTATGCGGGAATGAATCTTATTCTGAATTTCTCTGTTCCCAGGGTATTTATGAGCATTTTTAATGCGTTGTCAGAGGAGCTGCCCAACGCTATTACACGTGCCAGTTAAATGCTGAAATACAGACGTGCTGATGCAGCAATAAGAAAAATCATCTGTCATTTGGCAAAAAATATTTCAAACCTGAACGGAGGAAAATAGATGATAACTATTTCAGTGTTAAATATCAGGAAGTCTTTGTCTGTTTCTATACACGCACAGGATCTGTTCTTTTCTAAAGTATGGGAATACGTGGCTTTGAAAACGCCTTAGAAGGCACAACTGCGGCATTCCTGTGCTTTCTTCTACGTTCATAAACCAGAGAGAGACACGTTATTCTGTCGTGGTAAGGGGAAATTTGTACTTATCGCTGTCTTTGCAGCCATTAGTATGAAAAGGAAAAAAATGCATTAATCTGATGCTATTTCTGTTGAAACTTATCCTTTCGAAGGTGTCACTTGGGCCGCTGGTCGCTTGGTTGGGAGTCCATCAAACAACCTCTCCTGCACCAGTGAAGAGCAAGGTGGAGGAACCCGACCTCTCCAGGCTTTGCTGAACCTCCCAACCAGGACCACCTCCCCAGCTGGGACCAGTTGACTTATTAGGCCTTATCTCCATAGTTTGTTATCTCCGGGGCAGGGATAAAAGCACCTGATGCTCCTTCAGGAGCAAGCCAGGCTCTCTGTGAGCATCCCAGTAAAACCAGGCTGTCTGCAAGACTGTACTGGGGAGGAGGAAGGTGGATGGCAATGGCTCTGCCAGCAGGGAGCTGGGGGGGTGGGGGGGGTGTTCCCCCCATTTGTGATGCTGCCTTGGAACCCTGTCACCAAGGCAGCTGGGCAGACATGGGATGATGCTCTCCCCACTGGCTTCCCCTTGGATGCTTCTTGGGCACCTGGTAAGTATAGAAATATCCTTTCTCTCACCCTTGTGAACAGATGGGTTGCAGTTATGTTACCCAAATTCAGGCCAATTTGAATGAGATATTTGTAAGATATCCTTAAAAATGCGAAAAAACCTTAGACAGGTTTTTGATAAGAAAAAAGGGGAAGATGGTTGACATGGATGGGGAATTAACAGCACTGGAGCAGCAAACAGCTAAGGGGTAGCCAATTTTTCAGGTAGCAAAATACTTGCGTGTATTTATCTGTAACAGTAAGAGGACCTTTCACCTTTTTTTCCAGTGAAATAGTGTCTTATAATAGCAGTGATCTGATAAACAAGCTCTTCAAATAGAGAGAACTGGAGTTGAACTGAAACATCAAGTCCAAGCTCTCTCAAAGTCTTGAATCGCACACGCCAGTTTTGGTTGCATGGAAAATTCAAAAAGAAAATATCTGGGGGAGAAATGGGATGTGCAGGGTGTTTTTCAGTCTCTACCCAAATGTTAATGTTCTTCCATTTCCAGAATGCTCACAAGCACCACTGCTCTACCAAGGCTTTCAGGAGGCCATAAATCACTCTAAACAGCCCAAGCCCGTGGGAAACCTTTCGTTGGTGTGGAGTCTGCCAAGGCAGCTCATGGAGTCAGATGTAAGTTTAACCTCAAATCGGGTACAGGCACTGTCTCTGCGGGCCATGGTTCCCTACAATGCCAAACAGCAGTCTGTAAAAAAATAAAAAAATCGGGGAGGAGGGGATGGAGACGGGGTTTTTATTTTCAAAGCCTGGTTATCACCGCTCTTCATTAACACAAGGAAAATGGGAAATTTCATATTCTTCCTGTGCGAACTACTGAAGACTGCTTGGGAGTATAGGAGCTAACCTGGTATTTAAATTTAATTGAAAACCCCATGCAAGAAACCATTTCAAGACTTAAAAAGAAAGAGCTGAAAGATAATCAGCCAAATCCTTGCAATCCTCAATCTTCTGTCTGGCCTCATTATCTCTGTGCAGTGGCCAATGTGTCGTGCCCTGGGTTGATAGCAGAGCTGATTAATGTTGCAGAGTGGTTCTGCTAACGGCTCTTGCCCTTTGAGACCATAATTTTGTTATATTTGATCAAACAAATTTCTTTCAGGAGCTTCCAGGAGATCTGGAGACAAGGGATGAAACTGCTCCCCCACCACCCAGCCCGGGAGTCTCGGAGCATGTCCTGGGGACCAGGGGCAGTCCTGAAGACTTGAATACCGAGCTCTGGCTTTGCAATGACCCATCAGCCCCAGATTACCTGGTGTTTGATCTCATGTACCTGCCCTACTACAGAACGCCTCACGTCTTTATGGGCCCATCTGCCCTTGCCGCATCGCGCATCAGCACAGAAACAGAAGAAAGCTTCGATGTCGGCAAGGTTAACACTAAGCAGGATGAGAAAGTGAGTTATTCGGCTGTTTCCATGGGATATTTTCCATACTACAGAACACATGAAGAGCTTCTTGGCCAGCCACTCGCATATGGATTAAATACAGAGGAAAAAAAGCCCGATAAGGATGGGAACGATGAAAGTGGCGGTGGATGTGCAGAGGATGCTGGAGATGCTGAGAAAGTAAGCTGCAAGGGTAACTGCTGAACTGCTCCCTGAGATTGCACGGAGTCGGGGAATGCTCCCCCTGCCATGAGTGGGAGCACCAACCCCACCAACCTGCCCCGGGGCCTCGCTGGCCTTCCTGACAGCACCAGCGTTGTGGCTGGATCAGCCGTGGAGACGTGCTTTGCTCGGGTATTGGTATTGCACCCTCCTCTAGTCGAGGTCATGCGCAAAGAAATGCAGAACTTGTGCAGGCAGTGCCTTTGCATGAACACGTACTTTCAGGGCAGGAAGAAACATAACTGGGGAAAACCACCCCAAACAAAATAAGCCGAAGGTGAGGGTGGGAGCCCTCGAGCTGCCTTTAGGTGTGTGTGGTGGGGACATCCCCCCTGCCTGAGTGAGGCACCTTGGCTCCCTCCATCACATGAGGGGCCTCTTAGGAGTCACCCTGCACGGACTGTTGCAAAGTCTACGTGGTTAAATTGGGTTAAATTAGGTGAAACTTGCCTTTAGTGTTTCTGAAAGGGGTAGGAAGGGAGGAGGAGGAGTGGTGGGCACATCTTGCACTGTACTGCTCCCCCAAATTAGGCCCTTAAGAACAGAATAATGAATTGTGCTCTGAAAGCCCAATGCACGAGTAGAGCTATCTGCAAGGAGGGGATACCTGAGACAGCCCTGGCAAGGTCCTTGTCCCTTGAAACCTTGTAGACAGTGTACTCCTGCCATGTGGGGACACTGTTGGCTCTGGATGAGCTCTGTCCCACTGCTGTGGGGGACCGCTGTGTCCCCAAAGGCAGCGTGGTTTCCAACGTGTCACGCCTGTGTCTCTATGTGTTTCAGACCTTAGCTTTTGGTCCTGTACGTGTTTCTTTCAGACCACCCCAGCAAGTTTGGAGTCAGACAAGAGGGCACGTTCTTCTATGACCGATGAAGAGCCAACAGCCCCGCAGCTCCTAAGGGGCAGCACCTCTGAACACTGCCTGTCCACCACCTCCTTCCCCGGTGGGCTACCAGGTCTGGTTCGGACCTTTCCCTCTGGTGGGTACTTCCCTTACTACAGGACGGAGGGCGAGCTCTGTGCTGGGCCAGCCCTAGGTGACAGCTTCTCCACTGGGATAGAAGGTTTGGAAGACAAAGAGGGAGGACAAGAAGAAGAAACGAGTACTTGGAGCCTGGGTGCCACCTGCATGGTGTGCTGAGGACAAAGTGGGGGGTTATCTTTGTCAGCAAGAGATGGAGTCAATGCAGGTGTGAATGAGAAGCTCTTGAGAACAACAACAACGTGAAAATCTGCATGAATAGGGAGTAAAAATACTCCCACCTGCCTGCCCTCCAACAACACAAGGAATGATAACCTGGACTGTGTAATGACAGCGGAAAGCAGCAGAGGGGGAAATGCCTGATTTGGGGGAATCCAGATAAACTTGCTCTAGAAAACATCCCAAAGGAGGAGGGTGAGGAAAACCTGTGATTTTTCTGTGGCTAATCCCAAGGGCTAGATGCTCACTTGAGGGATGTACAGCTACGGGAAATGGCCAGTGGCAAAAAAAAAATAAGAATTATTTCAATCTAAGCTGCTTGGAGGAATTAAGCAGAGACATAATTTCCAGTAGGGATTGGGAAATGCATTTCCTCTCCCCTCCGCTACAATCCTTCCATTGTATTAATGGCATCTGTGAGACCCGGTTACTGTGCACAACAGTCGTACACAGGAGAAAAAGAACATTTTAATTTAAATTCTTTGTCAATAAAATGTTTTGAATGCATTTCCATTATGTCTGTCTGCATTTCACTTGCACAGTCAGTAATGAAAATACTCCTGATTACTTTAATATGTGCAACTATGGGCTTCTATGAAACACCAGTTTTGACTCTGGAAAATGGAACAACAGCATCCAGGAACAACTTGGCTTTGGTGACTCTTGACTGATTTACACCACATGAGGATGTGGCCAAAAAAAGGTCAGCTTGGTGTTTTCTTTGCATTTGTGAAATCTTGCGACATCCTCCCCTCGACGGCCAGCTCTGTCGCCTCTGGGCTGCCCCACAAGCTGATGCACCACGGCTCTTTCCCGCTGCTGCTGTGTGCATCGATGCTTTCTGTTCAAGCCAGATGTGTTTGCCCCGACCATTCCGTCAAGCTTTGCGTGCTGCCGCAATGATTACGCATTGGTACCGATTGCCTCCCCTGCCTGTCTCCCGAGCAGCCCGCGGCTAAATGCACCAGTGTTACCTGGTTTCTCTTGGCCATCAAAGAAGCAAACAGCACCACATTTTGTTATTTCACATCCTATCGTTAGACCAGTTTTCCCTGATGTGACATGGAGACCGGGAATGTTACAGCCGTGTAAGGTACGTGATGATTTGGGTAATAATTTCTGCCCAGGCTGCACGTAATTGGTTTTGCCAGGCAGGCAGGGGGTTTGGGCTGGATGCTGGGACCTGCTCAGGACAGGAGCTTTTACCCCAGTCTTTCTGCCAGGGCCTGCTCAGGAGGCGGTGATGCACCCCCTGAAGCAGTGGCTGCCTGTGTCCCACAGCGGATGGGTGCTGGGTGCTGTTTCAGGAAACCTGGGGTCAGCCAAACTGGTGAAAATTCATCCCGATATCCGTGCGCAGCTGCCCTGGCTGGGAACAGGAACGCGGCTGGAGCAGCTGGCATTGCCTTCCCATCCCTGCATCCCCGTGGGCACCTCAATACCATTCTGCCACGTCCCCCCCCCAAAAAACCAAGACGGATCAGCCTCTGGTTGAACCGAGTCAGTCTGTATGAAACAGCTTCTGGTTTTAAGCACGACGTAAGTTGAAAGCAAGCCATGGAAAATATAGTGGGATTATCTAAACTCAAGGGATCGGGCAAAGGAGGGGGGGAATTCTGCCTGAAAATCAGGTGTGATTTATTCTGAGAATATTAAATTCAGCATTTCCATAAATTTGGCATATTAAAATAGTTTAAACCTCATAGCATCAAACCCACAAATCTGCCTGACTTCCACTAGATAAAAATGAGCTGCTTTCTATTGGCTGTACTTGATAGTTTATGGGAATAAGGAACATCAGAAATCAAGGATTTGGGAGATGAGAATATTACAACCTGTACCCTTATGGATCAGAAAAACCTAATTTTAATCAAAAGCCGGCAAATATCATATCATGTGTTGCCATCTGGAAACTGGAGCTGAACAAAACTCATGATTTTAATATATTTTCCATCCCGCCTTGCTCAGAGGTAAAAAAGGAGAGGATGGAGGGCAGAGCTGGAAGCTTCTGTGTTTCTCTCGGAGGCTTACGCTGCTTTATTACTTTTCCACATAGTTAACATCCCGTACACGGACAGCAAATGATTTTCCCCAGCCTGCTCCGTGGCTCAGATTGCTACCTTAGAGAGGACACCATGGACCTCTACCCCAAGAGAGGTCCTGGTCAGCTGGAAAGAACAAACACTTCAGTTCAGCCTCCCGTCCCGATAATGTATTTCCTTTCATCTCTCTATTTGAAAAATTCATAATTATTGTTCTAAACCCTTAGTACTTCAATACCAGTGGTCCTCTGGAGCTTGAAAAACAACCCGCCATTACTTTGATGCATGCTGTGTAGCCTCCATTGATCCCGTTTAAGCTTTTAAGCTCTCATGCATTCGCAAACTTAATTCATAAAACAAATCAAACAAACCATGGAAAAATATGCTCTTTAATAACAGAAGTGGTGATGATCATCGCTGTCTTTAGGGATTTCTGATAACGCAGGTTCTGCTTTCTCAAGAGCTGATATTAGATTTCATTTGGAAAGGGGGAAAAAAGGACTTGGTCACAATATTTGTTAATCTATGTACCCCTAGGGAAAAACCCACTTCAGAGTCAGTTAAAAGGTTCAAACAGACATCACAGGGCACAGAATTTATCTCTGAAATCAGGTACGAGAGGCCTGTAGTAAAGTACTCCAGACCTTTAAGATCTAGACCCCAAACATGCTAAAATCAATAAGAAATTCCCTCAGCCAAGGCTGGGCCTGGGCCCCCAGTCCACTGATCTGCTCCCCTCTGTAACCCCAAACTCCACCAAAGGCTGTTTTAGGGAGAAATCAGCTCACCGACATTAACCTGTACCGGGGTGCATCCTGCCCCAAGGACCCTGGTGAGCTAAGCCCCCCTTCCTCTCCCAAATCCTGATTACATCAACGTATATGACTTAATAACTTTGAACTACATCCGAAACCGAGCTTTTGGCAAGCGGCACTTCTCAGAGAGGAGCAGAAGCCAGCGTTAAACAAAGCGGCGTAAACAGGTCCCTTCCCAGCAACGTGACTGGGAGGAATGGGAGCGATTCATTAATAGGAAGCAACGTGGCTTCCATTCAGAACCGTGATGACGGTGATTAGAGAACACCGTGAATATGTACCTGCCATGCAAAGACCAGTACGTGGACCTCACTGGGTGAGCCCCTGCTGGGGGAACCGGCCAGCCCTCCTGCTGAGGCCGCCTAATCCAGGCTTCTTGGGTTTGCCAATGCAATTTAGGAAGCACATCCGA
>JAKFQP010000304.1:763734-781362 GCA_023375905.1 Nycticorax nycticorax
TGCCTGTTGGCAGAGCGGGGACACTGCGCTGGGTGTTGCTCTGGCTTGGCCTGCTATGGCTGTTCCTGCGGGAATCTCTCCTCCTCCCCTATAAACCCATCGCGTCCTGTCATATCACAAAAGCTTCCTCGATGTTTTGCGTAACCCATTGCTTTCATCCCCAGGAGCTGCCAGCGTGGTTGTGGGCCACCCCCTGGACACGATCAAGGTAAATCACTTTGAACCGGGCTCTCACGTCACCACCCAAAACCCCACTGACGGGGAGGTGACACTTCAGAAGACCTTCACTTCCCCCGTCACCCCAAGGGTAGAAAGGTGTTGGAAGGCTTCAGCCTTTCCTCCTCCCCAATGCTCATTTTGAACAAGAAACTAAAAGAACTGGTTGATACGTGTGAGTTCCTCCAGTGAGGATTAATGCTGAAAATTAAACCTGGCCTCACTTAATGTGTGGTTGACCAAACAGTTCTGCCAATGTTTTATTGAACTTTGCCACAGACGAGCATTCAAAGGGCAACGGGGGAGCAATATTTGCTTTGCTGCAGGCACATTTTTACGTGTTTTCCTAGTGTTGGCAATGCTGGAAGGGCAGAGCGCTGAAGTTGTTAGCCCAGGGCTATGATATATTTACTATTTCTGCAAGAGAATTATTCCTCAGAGGGAAGGATTTAGAGAGGTAAGAAGCTATTTGCTAGCGTGGTGCAGACAAGCCCATGCGCACACCCATACAGCCCGACCCCACCAGGCCGACCACCCCTGCCGATGCGGAGGTACAGAGGAAGATCCCAGCATCACAGACCCTGCTCCCCTCTCCTCTTGTACGGCGATAGGCGTCTCTGGCCGAGCTTTCCCTGCTTCGACTTCTCTGCCCACGCGCGCTGATCCGGTTGAAGCTTCATTGCTGGCAGCCCCAAGGGCCAGTGGTCCCACCTGCACCTTAGGGACCCTTGGGGGGAGATGGGGAGGAGGCAGGCTCCAGCACAGCCCACCCCGCACCCCTTCCCCAGCCATCCCCTCGCACGCAGTTGGCTCCCCTAGGGTTGGGAGGTGGCCTGCCAGCCCTCTCCCTTCCGAGCTGCTAAGGTGATACCAGCCCGGGGAGCATCGCCTGCGAGGGTGGGTGCCGACCCCCGGCGGGAGGAGCAGCCAGGCTGCCCACACCAGGCATGGGCAGGCTCTGCCCCGGGTTGCCAAGGCAATCCCCATCTCAGGCTGGCCCTCGGGGCGTCATTGCCAGGTTTGGAGGAGTTTGGCAACAACCAGAGAGAGGATCCTGCTGGGAAGCACAGAGTTTCTGGATGCCAAGAGCCAGCCCATCCTTCAGTGCTCATAAAGACAACTGTCAGGCTGACCCCTCTGGTGCCCTTGGCTTTGGACGTGGCCTGGGAATACCAAGTAGGCAGACTTGTTATCTTTCCAAATTTAGGGGAAGGGAAGTGGAAGGGAGAGTTTTTTACCCAGCGCTAAGCCAGCAAAGGGGCAGCTCAGCCGCATTTGCAGTCTCCAGGGGATGGGAGTCCTTCCCTGCCTGGAGGAGAGGACAAGACTGAAGGAAAGGCTGGATGGGGTGTGTGGTATCTGCACCATGGTCGCCATCAAGCCATCCTCCTCCTTCGGCGGGCCCCTTCCCGGTGCCGCAGCTCCCATCAAACCCAAGCCGCTGTGTTTCCAGGGCCGTGCAAAACTCTAAATGGTTTTACATTTACTCACTTTCCATCCCCTGCATTGCGTTCATTTCCACAGAACTTTCTTCAGTTTCTGGGTGTCACCCAAGGGCCCTGTCTGATTAAAATGTAGCAGAGAGGAGAAGTTTCCTGGGCCATATCCATGCTGGTATCAGCTGACTTTGGCAGAGATGCCAGCAGGGATCTCACGCAGGGTGTTAACACCTTAGCGAAGGGGCGCATGGGCGAGGAGCAGCTTGCGAGGGTACTCAGTTGCCCTCAAGTTACTCAAAAAATGTATTAACTTGAACCTCTAAATCCCTGGTTACTGTGTAAAAGGAAAAAAACCCAAGCCCATGGAGGCAACATGGAAATGCCTGGGCTAAGCGTGCAGACGAAGCCAGGAGGGAACGCGGGGCTGCGCACTGTGGTTGCCCTGTCCTGGGCTGCTCAGGGTGCAGCAGCCTCCCCGCTGTCCCCCCCAGCCCCCCCCAGCCCCGGCGTTGGTCACGGTGTGCGTGGGTCTGCGCCCACGGCCCGCGCCTGCCTGCGTTGCACGATGTGAGCTGCATCAGCCGTCGCCGGCGTCTTCGCCCACCAGCCTGTTCCTACGAGCTCAGTGAATATTCGGCTTTCGCTGCCGCCTGCTCCGTGGCTGCTGGCCGGGCGCAGAGCGGGGCTCGGTGCGGGCCGATGGCTGGGGCGAGGGGTGAGCCCGGGCTTCGGTCCTCGTCACTCCCCGGGTGGGTGCTGCCGGCCAGCCCGGGCGGGACTCTGGGCCAAATCACTGTGTCATTCAACCGGCTGATTGCTGCCCAAAACCTCTGCCCAGGCACAAACTGCAGAGGACACTCACTCCTTTGGGCTTTAAATTCCCAAATAAAGTTCCTGCTTCACCCAAGTGCAAGTTGGGGCTGAGCCACCGGAGGGGACGGGGCACTTGCCCCCATCACAGGCTGGCACTGTCCCTCCAGGCTTCATCTTGCCATTCCTGCTAGCAGCAATGCTGATGGACACGACCAGAAATGCTGTCGCCATTCCCTAAAAACATCCCCGACAGAGCACGTGTGCGTGTATTCCTATAAAAAATGAGCTCTGGCCTCAGCCAAGATTAATTGCTGAAGCCCCAGGTCCTGCGAACCAAACAGGGTTTCCATTTCCTCACACATCCTCAAGTCCAAAAAATGCACTGCTTGTTAGGGGTTTTTTATTGCAAACTTGTGAGCAGCTTGAATGAAAGCTGATCTAAATGCGTGTGTGCATGTGTATATATATATATAGAATGTGAGAAGGGGAAGGGATGTTGAAGCATGCGGGCTGTGTTGTGATTTACACGCCATTTCTTACAGCTGTTGTGGCGTCTTTTGGAAGGGCTGTAACCATTGCTTTCCAGAAACATAACAGTTTTGTTGGAAATGGTGTAAAAATGTATTTTTTTGAGAAGCGTGGAGAATTTCTGAGACAGAGACGAATTATTTTGGCTCCATTTAGTATTTCTGTGTCCACCTTGGATCGGCAGGGCCCCAGAAGCCTCCCAGGGGAGCTCTTCTCTCCATCCTTCAGCCACGCATCCCAACCTGAGCATCTCCAGATGGAGGAGACCACATCACTCTCCGGTTTCCGTGTAAATCCGGACCTTGCCAGCGGCAGCGGCGCACACCAGCAGTCTGTGCGAGCGCCGCGCCGGGCCAGGGTAGCCGGGCTGGCCTCGAGAGCCGTCTGACAGTCACCGATCCCAGACGTTGCCGAAAGCCTCATCCCTCTGAGGGCCCGTTTAGCCCCGCTTCTGGCAAAGCTCAAGGGGGGTGGATGCATATATGTCTTATTTGATTGCTCTGTTTTCTGTACAACTAAGGGAGGGTTCGCTCTCAAAGCGAAGTACACATTTTTTTACGTAGCATGAGCTTATATTGGGCTGGAAGCACGGGATTTTAATGGCATTTCATGAATGCCTTTTGCAGACTCGTTTGCAAGCTGGACAAGGCTATGGAAATACACTCAACTGCGTTCTCACCGTCTACAGAAATGAGTCTGTAAGTACTTTATCTTATTTAAAATGTGCCGGTAGAAAATGCAAATACATAAAGCAATTATACAAGATTACTGTGGACACCAGCAGTTATATGAAGACCAGTAAAGGCGCAGTTTAAGACTGCAAATTCCCGCAGCCTTCCCTGACTAAGTCTAAGGTAACTCGCTTGGTTACTCCTATAGGGAAAAGAGAGATCCCTGGCAGGGAGCGGCAAATGACACTGCCCACGTCTCCGCATGGGTCGGGGTGTTACCCACCGTGGCTCTTTCGCCTGTACCTGCTGGCAAAGCTTCACCGCGGGTATTTTGCTGACTTTGGTGATGCCAGGACAGAAGCTGTCCATAGGAGCTCCTGTGCTTTCGGCACATCCTCTGTTCCGCACAGTCTTTATCAGGATGAATTAAATCTTCATTTGCTCAGCGTGTGCGAACGGTTGGTCCCAGCAGAGGTCTGGTACTTGGATTTGCATTCCTGGCCTGGTCGACACGTTGGGGTTTACCCTGCTCCGTCCCGTTCGCTCTCTGAACTCCCGCTCCCTTCCCCGGGTAGGTGGCCGGCTTCTTCAAGGGCATGTCCTTCCCGCTGGCCAGCATCGCCGTCTACAGCTCCGTGGTGTTTGGCGTCTTCAGCAACACGCAACGGCTCCTCAGCCAGCTCCGCCATGGAGACCCATCTCGCTCGCCGGTGCTTGCCGATGTGGCTCTGGCCAGCGTGGTGACAGGGTTCATCTCCGTGGGCATCGGCACTCCGGTGGACCTGGTTAAGATAAGGCTACAGATGCAAACGCAGCCGTACGTCAAAGGTAGGCAGACAGAGTTTCCTTCTCCTTTCTCTGCCAGTTCTCGGTGTTTCCCGAGAGCTTTGGGACAATTTTGCATCAAGGCCCGTCTCTCTGCTGCCTTGTGCCACCTCAGTTGAGCTAAAAATGCTTCCTTCTGCTCTACGTTGGGCCCCATCCTGCTCAGCTCAGGGGCGGGTTTTTATCAGTGACACTGATCAGATCTCTGCCGGTATTTCCAGCTGATTGGGGTCTGTGATGAGCACAGGGGCAGGTCCAGGACCAGGAGCTGCCTTCCCCACGTGGCTGTGGGGCAGGACCAGCGAGTCCCCGGGCTGTCAGGTCCCCCGGGACCCCACCAGCACCCCCACGCCAGCTCCCCATCTCCCGCCACACGCTCTCAGTCCCACACTATTTGCCCGTAAACCCCTCTCTTATTCCACCCTCCTGGGTTGAAAAGCAAAAATTTCACATGTTCATTTGAAAACCGCTGGCTTATTGGGGGCAGGGTTACAGGTGCCCAGGCGCAGGCAGGATGGGTCGGGAGGGGCCGCGGGCAGGACGGCCACGGGCAGCTGTGACCTCTCCAGGGCAGAATCATAGGTTGGAAAAGACCTTTAAGATCATCAGGTCCAACCGTTCAGCAGAAGGAGCTGCTTCTGCTCGAGGCGGCGGCTGAATTTCAGCGCAGCGCGGAGCAAACCCCACCGGAGGAAGAGACGGCGCAGCTTCAGGGCTCAGCACCTTGGAGTTCAGCCGTTTCACAAGCGCTTTTCTCGTGCTTACAGCTGCGGTGCTTAACTGCGAAATATTGACATTTTTGCATTGCTTTGATAAAACGCTATTGTGTCCATTTTTAAAAGCCTCCATGCAGCTTAGCAACCCAATGCCCTTTCCAAAAGCAGCTTGGTCCTCTGCATCAGAAGGGCCAGACTCTGAAGATGCCAAGGCTGTCAAAGATGCAGTTTGGCACCAGATGTGGTTAAAACCCATGAAAATGGGGCACATAGCCTTAAACTCATTTGGAAATCTCACTGGGCAGATACCTATTGGGAAGTATGCAATGCACCTAAGGAAAAATCTGTCCTGAAGTGTCTGAGCATCTTTTAAAAATGGACCCAAGTCCTCTTTCTTAAAACTTTTTTGCCCACGCTGCATATTGATCCCAGCAGAAGAAAACGGACAGCAGGGATTTCTGCCTGTTTGCCGGCGGTGGGCTTTTCAGAGGGGTTCTGTAGCAATGTATCTGTTATAACAATTTTATCTTTTTTTTTTTTTTTTTCAGCAAACGTTAAGCTAAAGCCCGCGGTTCCTGGCTTTCCCGTGTACCGAGGCCCCATTCACTGCTTTAGGACAGTCCTGCAGAAAGAGGGGATAGCGGGAATATACCGAGGTGTGGGAGCAATGCTTCTGAGGGATGTTCCTGGGTACTGCCTCTATTTCATCCCTTACACGTTCTTCTGTGGATGGATTACCCCTGATGGATGCATTTCCCCTAATCCCTCCTCCATCTGGCTGGCAGGGGGGGTAGCAGGTAAGCACCGTTTCCCCCCCACCCCCCCCAACACTGGCAAAACAAGGACGGGAATGTTCCCGGGGGTGGCTCAGGGGCTGCCACATCCTCCTGGTCACCAGGAGAGGACATGGGGCTCGATGACCTTCCTCCCCCAGGGCCAGGTCCCCTGGCACCATGGTTGCGCTTTAGAACTTGACAAACTTTATGGAAGTTGTGTTATCAGACCTTCGTCGGGCTCAGCGCCAGCGAGAAAGGGAAACAGCCAGCGCCTTCATCTCCCTGGCCGTGGATGTCCCACGGCAGCCCGCGTATCACATTGCCCGTGATGCACGGCAGCCACGATGCCTCCAGAAGAGGACTTCAACCTGTTGGCTGCCCACCAGGAGGGTGTGAACCCTACCTGCCCGCAGCAGAAGCAGGGTTGACTGTTACCGACCATCATCATCTTTTTTTCCCTGCGTACATCTGCCAGTAAAGACCGGCATGTGCGTCCCCCACCATGCTCACATGGGGAGTAAGGTCACCCCCAGACCCACCCCCCATTTCTCAGCCATTTCTAAATCGCAGACCCTTAACTGCAAGTCAATCCTTAGCTCAGCTAATGATTACAAAATGTCCTCTCCATTTCTCCTGCAAACAAACAGAGCCCTGGCCCATCTGGACAGCTTCTCTAGTATGCCCCAACACTCATGTAGGTCCAAACAAACTCTTGTCTGTCCAACTGGGCCATGCATTGCGGTCACACACCGACCTTTTCAGAGAGGCAAACCATCCAACTCAGCTGCAGGCTAATCAATGTAAATAGATGGCTTCTTTAGATGAACGATGATGTATCTCAGCTGCGTGGAGCCTAATCCTGATTGCATGAGATGGACCAGCCTCTTATTTGCATTCTCAGTTCAAGCTTTGCTTTTCAGCAGTATTATCTGAGGACTCCAGTTGTTCTGACATTGCCCCCAGTAGCAGCTCGGGCTCCTCCTGTGGCATGGCCATGCTCCACCAGGAGTACAGCAGAAGATGCATTTGTGCCTGGGGGAGCGGCTCCTGGGCTGCCTGCGTTTGATGACCAGCGTAACCCCCAAAATCTCACTGCTTCTTCCAGAAACAGGGAACTTTGCTCCTAGAAATACCATTCCTGTCTCTGAGCTGGGTGAATTCCCTGAAACGAAAACCCTGTGAACCTGGTGTTGTAGATGAGAGGTGAATTTCTGAGTTCGCCAGCCTGCGGCCAAGGAAATATAGGGAAGAAACTCTACAAATACTTCTGCGTTTTTCTAGGAGCTATTTCCTGGGGGACTGCTACTCCAATGGATGTTGTGAAAAGTCGACTTCAGGCAGATGGAGTTTATTTAAACAAGTACAAAGGGACCCTTGACTGTATCTTGCAGAGCTACCAGAACGAGGGCTTAAAAGTAAGTGGTCTTTGAAGTAAAATCTGGGTATGGGGTGTTTAATTTTCAATTGGGAAATACAATGGCTGTTACAAACCTATCTGCAGGGGTGAGAGACGGCAAAAGCCAGTTACAGCTGAATTATAATAACGGCAGTAGGTAATTATAGTGCAAATTCTTTCTAAATCCTAATAGTGGGGGTAATAACGCGCCTTACAGCAATGAAAAAATGAATGACTGGGGGTCACGGTCTGCTGGTGTAATTAACTTAAAATAATGCTTCATGGCAGCGCACTTAATTGTGAATATCATAAATCAGAGGTAGAAAATCCTGCCTCTGTCATCTCTTCTACAAAATGCAGAAGTCAAATGTTTCCTGCTGACACCGAGGTCAATGGGAAGTGATTCCAGTGGGACCGCACTGGCACCCTGGCTGCGTTTGGTTGCCTTGGGCAATGCTTTGGTGGAACTGATGCTGCAGTTTGCACTGCCCACCCCCATGTTGCACCAAGGCAGAGTAGATTGAAATTGCTCTTAAATCAGAATTGCTTCAGCTGCAAAAAGTGAAGACGGGCTGCATCCCAACCCCCCCTTACCTCCTTTGCCTGACCTTGGCAGTGTAATAGAAGTCACTTGTTTCACCTGCAAGCATTGCCTCAAATGTGAGCGGCAGAGAACCGGGGCTCGGGGCTTTATTGCACGGCCGATGCATGGTTACGAGTAGTGACGTCTTCTGGTGTTGAAGTAAATCTGTATTTAAGTTCTCATCCAAACAGCATGTGGGCTCTGAGCTCCAAAGTGTTAATTTTCACATTCTGAGGGAAAAGTAATGTTACAAAAAGAAAAATAACCCGCAGAATCACAAGTCGGGGGATTTAAATATTTGCCAGCGTGCTGCTATGTTATGCCAGCCGCCACAGCAGCCTGGGTTGGTTTTTTGCCATTGAGTGAAGAAAGTCAGAGTCATGTGAAGCACAGGCAGCTGGAGAGATGCTGAAGATGATGCTTGGGTGGTCAGAGGCCCTGCACACAGTTTCACAGTAAAACACAGGGTGGCTGAAAAGGGAATTTCCACGTGCTTTCCCTTCTCCCTTCATCCTCATCCTCACCCCCTCCCCTCCTTGTCCTGCCTGAATAGAAACAACTAATGCAGGCACTTGGGGGTTTTTGTTTGAGGTCTGAGCTCCTTGCGGTTTTTCTGCCGTCGTGCCTGGCACCCGGACCAGAGCCGGCAGTAGGATTAGGTAGCAGTTGATGATCAGACTAGATCCTCCTCTTGTAAGGAAGATCTTTTTATACGTTGGGAGACAGGGAACCGACAAACGGCAAACACAGCTCTGGGGGTTTTCATTCTGGGACAAAGGAACAGCATTCGCAGGGCTGTGAGCAACCTGATGTGGTTCAAGGTGTCCCTGCTCCCTGCAGGGGGGTTGGGCTGGGTGACCTCTAGGGGTCCCTTCCCACCCAAACCATTCTATGATTCTATGAAAATAATTGCCTGCTGTAAACACAAAAATGTAAATATAGCCCTCTTCTTTCTCCGTAGTCAGGTGTGTTCTCTCTGATGAGAACAACTTATGCCTCTGGGCTTTTCTGCATCATCTTCATTATCATTTAACTTGGCGCGCTCGTGTTATTTATGGATACTGCAAAAATTTGAATTTTCACCCAGAGAATTCTGTCTTTCCTAGTAAATCAAGTCATATCCTAAATACCCCAATATTGCAATTTCATGTTGCAAACTCGACCCTAAACCACATGAAGACGTTCTGATTCTGTCTCAATACAAGTCAGCGCTGTGCACTGGATGTATCGGGTGCAAGATAGAGTCTTGTTGAGCAGAGCTCAGTATTTTGGGGAAAATACAGGTTAGACACTTAAATCTCTGGGCCTCGGGTCCTGCAGCCAAGATCTTCCATGCTTTCTTCCAGGAGCTTCGCCTTCGTAAGGCCTGGAAGGGGGCTTGCTTTGCTGCTGTTACTTTTTGTGTCTGTTCTGAACTTGTGGTGTTCAGATGAGTGACGGCAGCGATCAGCCCAGGTGGTTATCGGAGGGATTTTGTGAGACGCAGGCCAGCGGAGGGATTCCCTGCGGGCATCATTTCGTACAGAGGCTCAGCCCGGGGCAGTGATTCATGCACACCCCTGCACAAACCAGGCAGCAGCATGTGGAGCAAGGGGGGGTTCGAAGGGAGATGAGCCAACGCCAGGAGCGACAAGGGCCCCTTCTCCACTTTCCAAAAAGCACTTTACTGTTCCAGCACTTAAGAGCCGCAGGGTCTTTCGCTCCTGTAGGTGCCAGCATCTTTTCAAAAACATATAGATTGAGCAGAATGGGGAAGCCTGGCTGTGTAAATTCACACTGATTACCTTAATGAAAGAAAACTCTAGGATGTGTATGAGCACCAGAGATTGACCTTAGGAGCCCACGTGCGGAAATATCTCCTTCTATTGAATATTTTTTCCAAAGCCGGGGGTGAGAGCTAATTCTCAGCAAGGTACAGAGCGGGTCTAGATTTCTGCTGATTGAGAAATTGTTTCTATGCTCAAAGGTGAAACCTGCAAAATAGTCCACGTGGCACGGTGCCTACGTCGGCCGGGCTGGCCTGCAGCCACGCCGTTCCCTCTCCACTTCCCAAACATCTTCTGCACCCACAGCCCCAGCCCCAGGAGTCCGAGCATTTGCCGCATGAAAGCAACAGCCGCCTTCTTGTTGTAGCCTGGGGTTTGCATGATCCTCGCAGGCTCGGCTATGCAAAGGGAAGGAGGACCCGTAGCTAGGTAGGACACTGGAAGACGTTTTAGATTTCTTGCTTTCTGCTCTACGCCAGTGGCATGAGGCCATTTTTTACCCTTTACCTCTGGTAGCCCTTGCTGGCAGATATAGATGGGGGTCCACAGGGAGCACGGAGCACAATGATACTGAACCAGTGACTTTTGCCATTGCGTTTCCCTTCTCCAGCGCAGATGTCAGCAAAGGCCAGCAGTGAGAGCATAGCTCCTGAGCAAACCAAGATTTGGTTCTTCAGAACCCCACCGTGACTTTGTTCAATGTTTTCTTCTTCTTCTTCTTCAAATAGCCAGTATATTCCTATGCTCTAACCTTTCTCCATCCCCAACAGGTCTTTTTTAGGGGCATCACGGTCAATGCAGTGCGAGGATTCCCAATGAGTTCAGCCATGTTTCTTGGCTATGAACTTTCCCTCAAAGCAATGAAAAGAGACCAAACTGAGACCAATCCTTAACTTCCAGGTCAGCGCATAAAGACCCTCTAGCTTTATTAAATTTAGAGAATTAATCTTTTAATCAAGTGGAGTTGCAATTGTATAGATCCTCTCAGAGCCAGATAGCTTACATGGGCACCTCCACCTGAATAGTCAAATGCTTTTCAAATTGGGGTCTGTGGGATTTGGAGCAGACAACAGATGTGCCGATGGATTTTGGTTTCCTTCCAGATCTCCTGGCATTTCATTACAATTCATTCTGATTGTTGTGATTGTTTTGCTGAGTGCGAATCAGAAAATCTGAAAGGAGAACATTCTCTAACACATTCTAAGTTCTGAAGTACCATTCTCACCGAAGGCCCCGCACAGTATCCTTTCCTCCTTTGATCCATCCGCACAGACCTGAAATTAAGCCCTTTCAAAGTGTCTTGATTATCAGCTCACAGTTTTAGTCTTTCCCTCATAAACCTAGGGTTGTGTAAAGGAGCAACATTAAAAATAGCTGATGACAGAAACGTTTTTAGCCATTAGATACTCAAGATGATTCTTGGCAGTCTTTGCTGTTTTCTGCAGTACGTTATAAACCTCCTTCTTTCTTATTTCAAAAGTGTTGCCAAGAAGACCTGAAAGCCCCCTCTTTTCCTGAGCCAAATCAGCGGTGCGGTGTTGGTGACGGCTCAGCTGCTCTGACCGAAGACTCCCATCCTGCACCTACGGCATCTGCTTTCTCTTCTGCCACAGACTTGGTCCCTGGAGGACTCTGAGAACTGCACCAGCTCAATCCAACCCAAAGACCATTTTCTTATCAAATCTCTCACTCTGTTGTCTAAGAGTGCCTTAGTAATTCCCATGGTGGCGTTGGGCTTTTTCACCGCTGACATTTTTCCCATTGACATTTTTCCCATTGAGAACAACCTCCTTCCCTTTCCTGCACGAGCGAGATGCACCCAGCAGCAGCCCCCACCCGGCATCCGCGGAGGGATGAACGGCTCCTGCGCAGCACTGAGTGTGTCCGCTTTGTGGACAAGGAAAGGGAGAGGGGTGTTGGGGTTCCTATAGGAAGGTCCGGATTCCCGCCAAAACCAAGCCTGCTTTCGGGATCGAAGAAGCGGATGGCTCCACCTGTACGAATGTATGCTCATGCTTTGCATCACAGAACTCTCCCGTTTGCCACAATCCGGGCAAGATTATCATGAAAAGATGTGAAGGGCTTCAATGACTTCAGTTTGTTATCCAAGATATAAATTAAACTGGGAAACAGGAGGATGTTAAATTCAGAGACTAAACTGTTCTTTTTCTTCAGAAAACAATAAAATGAGTCCGCATTTCATGTTGGTGGCTGTCTATTAATTTACTGAACTCGCCTGGTGTAGCCCTCCAGGGACCTGCTAGAGGCGCCTCATTAGACCACCTGATTTCCTTGACACGACAGCCCAGCTTGCCAGCTGCCAAATCCTGCAGCCACCACTTTGCAGCCACCAGCAAAGGAAATCTCTCTAAAGGATGCAGAGTTTATCCCAAACTGTTCTCTAAAATACATGGGCCAACTTCATGCCCCCAGCTCTTTGCTGCAATCCCACTGAGACAACTGGGGCAGACCCAGGTCTCTCTTTGGTCTACCTCAGCCTTTCAGTTATTCCGAGATCTTTGACATCATGATTCTTTCTGTTTATGCTGTTAAATATCTTCACGCTTTATTTCCTAAGCATGGAGTTTCTGATGCCAAAATCCAAGAACCACCAGCTCTGGTGGGACAAGAGGACTCTGGTGGCACCGGCAGCAGAAGCTGAGGGGTAACAGCCTTGCACGCAGAGGGATGCGCGGCACGGGGGAACAGTCTGGGACAACCCTGCCCTCTGGGAAATGTATGGTTCCCCCCCATCTTCCTCTGGAGAACAACAACTCTGGGGAAAAAGCCCAACAGTGGCAGCTTCAGCAGATGCCCTCAATGGAGGTTTCTGAAGACAGCCTGGACTGGCTGTCCAGCCTTCCTCCATAAGAGGAGAAGGAAGGAGAAACTCCCGTGTCCTCTTCCCTGGACGAATGGAAGAACTGGCAGCAAGACTTCAAGACCTCAGCAGAAAGCGCCTAAAAACTCGGGTCTGGAGCAGTACTCGGAAATGGGGTCCCCAACTTTGGGCTCCTCTTCACTGGGGCCCAAATTAAAAGCAGAAGCGTGGCTTCCACCCAAACTGGCCTTAAAAAGTGGGAGAAACAGCTGATGTTGCTTCATCTCCGGACTTGCAGGCGAGGAGGCTCGCAGTGCCTTTGAGCTTGGCAAGAAGACAGGGAGCGGTTTTTGATAAACAATACGGATAAAATTGATGAGCCTTCACACAAGTATGTGTTGCTGGCGGCATTTAAGGAGCCGTCCTTTCCATGTCACCTATTTTAATGCATATATGTACAATGTGTTCTTTAGGTGCATAATATCATACGTCTTCAGGGATAATACTTGGGGACACTGGTTCTTCAGTGCGAATAAACGGTGTTGTTTTATCTGCCCGCATTATGTAAAGTGGACCATGAATTAATTAAACTGATGAGGCTTGCAACGAGCTGCGTATCTGCATGATCCTGTCCTCAGGGTGCACAGGTTTGCTACGTTCAGTGCCCCCCGGGCGTAAAGCCCTGACAGCCACGTTGGAGTTGCGTAGTGGTTTTTCCTGATCCTCCTCATCCAATTAAACCCGTTTTGAGACGGATGCCCAGGATTTACGTGGACAAAACTCTCGTGTAATACGCACCCGCCAGAAGGAGCTGTCAGGGAGAGCTGTGGACTACCCGGTGTAGAAAGGGAGCAGGGGGCAGAAAGCTTTTCATATAAAAACAGGAAAAGCAAGTGGGAAGTGAATAAAAAGCTTTGGCCACATGATGGCATCCTGCTCCGTGGCAGGGCACAGCCGCCTGCCGCTCGCTGGACCTGCCAGGCAATCTCTTTCTGTCTTGCTCCATTCAACCCCAAGTCCAGGTTTGCTCCCGGACCAGCACAGGCTCCCTTCCCAGCCGGGCAGCCCCACGCTGGGCAGCGTGCAGGTGGTTTTGGGGTGACCCTGCCCTGCCGATGGCTTCCCTAGCCCGGTGGCGTGAGAGGCAAGCCCTGGGTGCGCTGGTTAATCAGTGGATCACCTCGTTAGCGTTCACAGGCAAACGGCGGGCTGGAGGACGAGGGTGTCAAGGGTGACAGCAGCCCTGGCCACCGTGCAGGACGCTGGGTTGACGCTGGGTCAGGCACAGCAGGGTTGGACAAGCAGCTTTTGAGGCACATAGGCTTTGTGGTATGGTTGTACCCATCGCTGTGATCGATCACAGCGGATCCCCGCACACGGAGCCCGATAAATCATTTGGTCTTGCTTTTGAGGTAGTGAGTGAGTGGCTGTGCCACCAGGGAAAGAGGTCCAGTGGTGGGGTTGGGTGACACTGCGGGGGGTCAGCCCGGTGTCTTGAAGATGAGGGATGGCAATTACAATTTATGCACGCAGAGACTTGATGGGTCTGTGTCTTGTGAATGATTTTCTTCATGATCTATCAAGTGCATTAATTTTTAGAGATAACATCAATATCATTATCCCTTGACAGAAATTAGGATCTCTAAGGAATCCTTTTCAGGGATCTGCTGATGGGAGTTTAGAACAGTGCCTCGCCCGGCAGGCAAGCAGCCATACATACAGCTGATTCTAATCCCTTGTGTGGGGCACTGATTGCATACGATGGTGGTTTTGTCCCTGAATTTCACAAAAGAAAAATCCCCCACGTCAATGAAATTCAGGATACGGACCTGCTCCTCTGCCACTGCTGTGGCCGTAGCGAGCGGCTGTCGGTGGGACGCTCCCCAGCGCCACGCTGGAGTGGGAGCAGACATCTCCTTGGTAGCTTGCTCATAGATGCTCCACATTTCTAAGATAAATACAATAACTCCTGAAATTGGTATAAAATGAGAATGGAGACCAGAAGGGCCAGGGATGCCTACTCCTGTGCTTTTCTTGCCTGGAATATGAAAGCATACTCAGACCTGTCATGCCTGAAATGAGTCTGCAATTGCCCGGCTTTCATGTCACTGGTGGTGTTCCAGCTCTTACAACACCCCATCTTACTTAATGGGATGCTGGCTGTGTAGCTGTTTTTCCCAGTTTATACACTATGTAGTGCTATGCAAGGGAAAAAAAAGGTAATAGCAGCTTGTTTCCCCATTTAAAAAAAAACCCCAAACCAACCAGGACCCAATTTCCCAGTGAAAAGCTATTTTTTTGGACAACAGCCCTGACCTGGAGGAAGGTCTCTGGTGCAGGGAGAAGCCTCGGGGTGCCCACGGGGTGCGAGGTGGGAGCAGGCTGGGGCTGCCCTCCAGCCAGAGGGCAAGGAGGGGGCCACCTCACCTCCCCGCTTCTGCAGCCCTGCGGCTGCTGGGCACCTATAATGTCCTTGAGTCCCTTCTCACAGGCAGGGTGCAGCTGACAGCCCGTGCAGGAGCTCGTCCCCAGCCATTTTAGTGCCTGCTGAAGCCTGTGATGGCTCTGGACCAGGCTGAGATTTTTCTCATGCCTCGGGAGTCTCTGCCTGGTGTGTCCGCACCTTGGGGGAAGGCAAGATCTCAGCCCCCATCTCAGCTTCTCTTCTGCTCTTTACTCGGGAGATAGAGGAGTAGGTGGCGTCTTTGTGGGCATTAAGACATACTATATCTCCTTGGTTTATCTGAAGTTCCTTGTTTTGTCACAGAGGCTGTTACAGTAGAGATTTCTCTCCTAGACACCGTGTTCATGTGAGCCAAGAAGGCCAATGCCTGTCTTGTCCCCATGAAGAAAAGGGTAGAGTCAGAAGAAATGGTGAGATCCAAGGAGAAAAGCGAGAAGTTCAAGTTGCTAAATGGAATATAAACTGCACAAGAACAGTGTCCTTTCTCTAACGCCACCTTCTGCCTATATACACTCCTATAGTGATGCATAGACTGATCACTACCAGCTCAGATCCGTCGTATGTGAAGTATCCTTCCAGAGGTAGGCTCCAAAGGGAACCGAGCCATGCAGTGAGGGCAAAATTAAGTAGTTACACTGATTTTCAAAGTCATTTTCCTGAAGCGTAGATCCTGTGACAGCTCCAGAGTCAGACACTGGTGGAACAACCAACCTGTTAAGGGCCATCCATGCAGCAGAAGGACAGTATCTTTTTAAGGGGGTCTCAAAGGTCCCGTATGAGGTTTCATTGTAAGATATAAAATGCTGGAGACATCAAGAAATCTTTTCTTAGTATAGGTGAAATACTAAGGCTGCTGGACGGTAGAACACCAAAACTCCAACAAGAATACGAAGGTCCTCTTGAGTGATGGAGAAAGCAGTGGATAACCTTGGGTCACAAGGAGAAACATTTGGAGAAACAAGACCCTTGCAACTGGGGAAGACATCAGGAAAAATTTCTTCACAGAAAGGGACTGGAATGGACTGCCCAGGGAAGGGTTCGAGTCCCCATCCCTGGGGGGATTTAAAAGCCGGGCAGACGAGGTGCTTAGGGACAGGGTTTAGTGGTGGGATGGCAGGGGTAGGGGAACGGTTGGGCTTGATCATCTTAAAGAGCTTTTCCAACCTCAACGATTCTATGATTCTAAGCGTAGGCTGAGCCAGCCCTGCTGCCAACACCCTGTGCTTCAAGACGGGCACCTACATGGCCTCACCTGGACTTACAGAGCCCGTCTTCATGGATTGCCTTTGGCTCATGGTCTATTCCCCCGTGTTTCAACACATTTTCGCACTAGCGTACCATACTTTACATACAGCATAGAAAGTCCTGCCAACTCTTACGGAAGAGGGCCAGCCTCTTCTTACGTACGCAAGTAAGGCGTGAACCAGTAGCTGTGCTTATTTCCTTATTAAATCGCGATTGCCGTGTCTCAATCAAGCAGTCTGCAGGTGGTCTTTCAATGCTTCCAGCATGAAAAGCAAGCTGCAATGCGGGTCTGGCTGGAGAGGGCTCTAACGCAGCCACGGAGTGAATGCCTGGCGCTGTCTGTCTGTCTGTCTGTCCTGCATGTTCACCCTTTCTCTGCATGCTGTGCTGAGAGGGAAATCCAGCACCCAGGGTTATCTCCCAGCGGGACAAGCAAGGAAGGGTGAGTGGCCTGATGATCTGAGAGCTCTGCAATGTTTCTCTTCCCTGGTGTGAAAGTGGTTAGGCCCACAAAAGGGGATGCTGAGGTGACAGCAATGGTGGCATCAGGAAAACCTTAAAATAGAGGAGACCTGGTGACCTTTGTTGACAATTCCTGTTTTCCTCTGCTTACTTCTGGATGCTGTTGGCTGTGAGATGCACTTCCAACACGTGCAACGCCCAGCACGGCTGGCATGTTGCTGTCAAGGCTTTTTGCTTTTAGATGCCCCAGCTCTTGTTAAATAGCATTGCGGTGCAGAAAACTTGGCTCCCCGGCTGGAAAAGCCAGGGAAGCTCCACTGTGGCATGGACCAAGGCCACCTTGCAGCTCTGAAGGTCCCTTTCGGGTGTGCTCCCCCCTCTCACGGCTCCTGAGCATCACTAGATTTGATTAGTTAGTTTAAACGGTTTCAAATTAATTAAAACTCTTCTGAAAGGAATGGGGGCTCCATTTCCTAGAGAAGCTAAGGTGAGGACGTCGCATGGTCCATCTGCTAGGACAGAGCCGAGTGTGCAGCTACCAGGAGGGGCCACTGCCCGCTTCAAGCTGGCACGTGAAATGGTCCCTGAGTTCATCTGGATTTTGCACCTTTCTGTCACAGGCAGTCTTGCTATCACTATGCTACGATTTACCCTTCCGTGGAGGAATTAGAATGAGCTTATTTTCCTTTATTTCTACACTGGCATATGTCATCTGGATCAGGGTAACCCCCAGGATCAGTACAGGCTGGGGGAAGAAAGGATGGAGAGCAGCCCTGCCCAGAGGGACTTGGGGGCACTGATGGATGAAAAGCTGGCCATGAGCCGGCCATGGGCGCTGGCAGCCCAGAAGCCAACCCTACCCTGGGCTGCATCAGGAGAAGCGTGGCCAGCGTGGAGGGAGGGGATT
>JAKFQP010000304.1:782654-803654 GCA_023375905.1 Nycticorax nycticorax
CTTAGCACGGGTGGCTCCCAACTTTGAGAACCGGCCTTTCGAGGCTTGCGGGTTCGCATCCTTGGAGGGAAGTGGACTCCCACAGCCGCCTTCCCACCTACTGCAGTTTGGCTACTGAATTTATTATGAATTTGTTTCAGGGTTTTTCAGTCTATTTCCTCCCTACATTTTGGCCTGTGTTGCTGGAAGAGAGATCCGGGGAGAGGAGCAGAGGCAGAGCAGCTACCTTAGACACGAGGACAGAAACCAAACCGCTGATCGTGTTTAACACACAAATGACAACGTGGTTGTGAAAATACATTGCCGCAGCTGGTCATCACAACGACGACTTTTAAAATATCAACCCCAAGTGTTTCAGGATTATGTGAAAAAGCTGGTCTTTTTGCTGGGATGGCAGCAAATATTAATTTCCGTGGTCTTTGGATCAGCCTCTAAATGCCAGAATAGAGCTAAACTCTCCACAGAGAAGCTGTAACCGGTGCCACTCGCTTCTGCGCCCAACCCGCTGCTGCTCCAGCCACTACCTGGGAAGTTCTTTCCCTGCCAGTTTGACTTCTGGTGGTTTCTGATTCACTGTAAATTGAATACAGCTCCTCTGGTGACCTATTTGCCCTGGGGCGACAACAGCACGAGACGGATCTCGTTAAGCAATCAGATCGAAATGAAAAGATGGAGAGATAGCGCTGGCACTGCTGGCAGCTAGAGGCTGCGAGGAGGAACCGCCAGCTCGGGGAGCAGCTCCGGAGCAGCTCTGGAAGCTCTGCCGTTCCGATTTTCAGCGAGTAATGAAAACACAGATCTTGTCCTTTGGGGCTACAGGCCTGGGAAGAGGCTGCCTGATCTGCTCCCTGTCCAATGAACGCAATTCCGTCTCCTGTAGGGAAGGGCCCCAGTTTTCTACCCTGCACACCCTTTATGCCACCAATCGCTTTCACTCCCAGAGCACGGCCGCTGCCCTGGGACATCATCCCTTAGGTGAAGAGGCCCTGGAGATGCTGCTAAGGGTGTCAGGGTTTGTAAAATTCTGGCAAAGACAGAGTGTAGCAGCTACTGGGCAGAATGGGATTTCTAATGAACACATTTTCCTTAAAAACGAGAAGCAGTAGAAGCTTCTGGCGGTCATGAAGAGCCCCTCGCCCCTCTCTCCCCATGGCTTGTTGCCACATTCCTTGCACCACTTTGGCTAAACCTAAGATGCTTCCAAATTCTTTCCTTTAAAACCACCTGAAATCATTTTTCAACCACCTGAGACACCAAGCATCCCACAAATGTTGCACACCATTTATTTCCTTCAGGGATTTATGCTTCGAACTGATTGCTCCGGCTCGTGCCGTGGGGCTCTACTGGCTGGAGAAATGGAGAGCAGCAATGCCCATTGCTTTGCTTGAGCAAAAAGCTGTTTCCTCAAGGAAGCCCCACCCGTCACGGCAGTCCCTTTACTGCTTTGCAGGGAATCACAGGCTCTCGACCATAAGTCAGTGATTTTAGCCCTTCCCCAACAGCCCAGTGCCTTAAAGATGCCACTGCCTGGCTCACGAGTGCCATCCCCATCATACACTTCTGTGCGTCTGCTGATCATGAAGTAGCCTGCTGCCAGCTTTAACTTGCCAAGGGAGGGTCCCTGGCCTTTTCCAGCTATTCCCTGGGGCCCGTGTGAAAGCTGTAGCTGCCTAATGGGATTTGTGCACTTCCCACACTGAATCACCCAAGGACAAACTTCAAAGAGAAGGCAGGGAGCATCTGCCCCGGCCTGGGGCGGGCGCTGGGGCAGGCACGGGGCAGGGGCAGGGGGCAGATCCTCCCCCGCTCCCCTCGGCGTGCGGGCAGATGAATCCCTTGCAGTAGGCAAAGCGCCAGAGAAAAACCAGCAAATTACACCCCAATGTTTTTCTCTTTCCAGGGCAGCTTCCAAAGCGATCGCGCTCGTCCTTCAGCCAGACTGACCAGCAGAAGGCTCAAGCTTTTGGAGAAGATCTTTGAGGCATAACAGGATTTAAGGCATTACAGGATGGAAGCTTAAAAGTCAACACTGGGGATCTAAAACAAATCTGAACATTTGCTCTGCTGAAAAAAAGAACACCCCTGTGGCCACAGAAAGCTCTAGCAGACATTAGTCCCGGTTGGGAGGCTCCAAGCGAGAGCGTTTCCAGGTTAACATCGTTTTGGTTGCCTAGGACAAATTTTGCATCCATTCCTTTCTGCTTAAGCAGGAACGGGTGGGATGAGACATTGCAGGCCGTGTTTGCGCTCTGAGGGCCCGATCCTTACGTGCAGGCGGGGGCACTTGCCCGTGGCAAGGGCAGGATCACAGTCAAGGACCACGGGATCGCTCCCTGGATGCGGCAGCTGTAATTCAGCATGACGACTTCTCCAGGCACCGCGCCACAGCTCCGTCTGTCTGTCTGTCTGCTCAACAGACCCCCCCAGTGCTACCAACGTGGTTTGAGAAAGGTCCTGCTTTGAATGCCGGGGGAAGCCAGCTTGCAGCCCGCCGCTTCGTTTTCTCAGGAACTCTGGCAATGCTGAATGTTATTGACTCTTCGCTTTCATGGAACCGTAATTTACATAAGCACAGGAGACAAAACCCACATCTGAAGAAAAAAAATGCTTTCGTAGATTTTTAACCATTGTTTCCTGTTGGGGTGTGATATCATAATGCTCAAATTAATCACTTCTGAGGAGCATCTGTGAATTTCCACAGTACTAAAGAAAAGTCACTGCAGTAGGTGACTCAATTCCACATTTGATTTCTCTAAAATGCTGTCCAAGCGAGTGGGAAAAATAGTGGGCACCTGGTATCAGTTTTATAATTGGGTTTTTCCATATTAGAATGGGAATTTTGTGAAGACTCGATTAAAAGGAGCGTCCTCCTGTTCTCCTGCCACCCATCAGACTGAGTCGCACTCGCATGCCAGCATGCTGCCATACATCCTCCTCCTCGCCTCTCTGCTGCTCTCTGGGCAAGCACAGAGTTGCAGTGTCAGTGAAATTATCCGGCATACAACATACCTACTTGTAAGTGGCTCTTCAGCACCTGAATTCTGTAAGAATGCGTGCTTGTAAAATAGATGAAAATAAAAGACTGACTTCTCGCTTGTTATTCTTCCAGAACAGTCCTGCAAGCTGCCCGTGTCGGGAGACAGCTGTCGGTGTGAGTACATGGCTTTTGAGAATACCCTGAAACTAAACAAAAACGTACTTGTGTGTTGAATGCTAGCGATGCTGGATTTTAATGCTCACTCCTTTCATTTTCAGTCATGTTCGTGTCTTCCCATTGCTGAGGTAAGCCTGGTTGGTTTTTGTTTGTTTTTTTTTTAAGCTACTGTAGTCATTAAAGAAGTCCAGTATTAACGGAGTTTAAGTTTGTTCACTTTGCTCCTTATATAACCTGTGCTTTCGGTTATGAGGAAGGTTTTAATACACCAGTAGCAGCAAAACGGAGCTTGGTGAGTCGTGGTGGGGAGGAAAGCAGAAGCCTTCCCACTATCAGTGCAATCAGAACCAAGCCCAGAGTCAGGCAAAAGTCCTCTGTGGGCTTGACTTGCAAACCAAGAGATACAGCTCTGAAAACCTCCAGGAGACCTTGTTTTATGGTTCGGTGCCTAAATGCTGCGTGAACCTGGGCCGGAGACGTCAGGCCTCAGATGCTCAGCTCTTGGTGCATCCAAAAACCATTTCATTTTTGTAAGCCTCCTCAGACACGGTGAAACCCAGCACTAGCTGAAGCTGTACTTCGAAGAGGTTACTTCTACGGTTTGAGGTTTTCTGCAAGATGTGACGGGTGTTTCTTGGGGCGTACATGACGATTTGGTTTTACAACCCCCCCACCAGCATCCTCCTATCAGTTTTCAATAGAACGTTAAACGCGTTACATTTACTCGTGCCGTGCTGCCGGGTTCAGGAGCACATATTTTTTCTTTCTGTAGACAAACACAAAGCGCATGCTAGCTTTTTCTAATGCTTTCTTCATTCAACAGCCCGGCTATGAGGTGGCATGCTTTGTGGAAGGAACCACACACATGCTGGAAAACAACGTATCTTCAAAGCAAGCCGTCAAAAGGCTTAAGCGAATCTTTCAGACTCAGCTGGATAGAAAACTCTGCGAAGTAAGACTTTACTTTTCTATACACCTTTGCCTACCTTTTACAGAAGAAAGGGTTTTTTATAATTTAAACATTTGTAGCGAAGGGTTTGATGAATTTCAGATGTGTTCTAAATACTTTATGTAGGAGCCGGATATGATAGCTGCAACACGCGTGGGGAAGCTGGGAGATGGGTTCTGCCCCACCGTGCCCTCTCCCTTCTCCAAACCCCTTTAGCACCAGCACCTTTGAACACAGCTCTCTGGGAGAGGAACTTTGTTTAAATTGCTTGTCTATTTTCTTGAAATGCATTTCCACACTAAATAGCGATGATATAAAGCCAGAGAGCAGATGTGCTGAAGCGGCGTGGCTGGGGACAGGCAGGCAGAGGCATCCTTCTCCGCTGGAGCGTTGCTCCTACCTAAGCTCAGTCTCAAGGATGCTCGGGCATGAAATGCTGCTGTGACCTGCAGCATCTTCAGCCTTGGGATGCTGCTCAGGAAGACGCCTGGATCCTCAGATGCCTTTTCTGGGGCAGTGAAACATCCTTTGTTTACATACTGAGCAAAGCTGCGGTGGAATTCAATGAGACGCGGACGACGCTGATGCTGCAGTCTCTCCAGCTCCTTTAAGCGAGCTGCAAACTTGCCAGGGGGGACGTTGTTGGAATGGCATTGCAACACCCAGCAGACCCATGGCCCCCGTCTTACCCGGCGTCTCAAACTGCTTTGTCTGCCCTGTTCTCCAGGCTGAAATAGCCTAAACTACTTCAGCTATAGCTGTATGACAGCCTGGCCGTCACCATGAAAAAGCCGTTCTTCCAACTAACAGCTCAAGGAACAGTTCTCTATGGATTGTTTCTGAGAGCCTTGCTTAGCTCCAAATAATGCGTGTTCTAACTGTTTCATCGAAATCTTTCACTGTTTATATCATCTTCGGTAACCCAGTCGTTGTTCTTTCTTCCACCACAGAGCCTGACACGTGGGAACCAATGCCAGTACAAGACCAAGGGAAATGTGGAGGAATTTCTGAATAAAATCCTGAGAACCTATCAAGCAATCAATAAACATACAACTCAAAAATAAATTAAAAAGCTTTAAAACCCCCCCAAACTCTTCAGTAAGAAGGGGGAAAAGTTATTTATTGTATTTATTGTCCACCTGAGTTATAAAAGGTAGAAATAACAACTGCTGAACCAATAAAACTATAATTTACATGAGCACCAAAAGTATTCAGGAGTCTTCATTTTATATTTCTATGTTTTGTACTTGGTGAAAGGTTTGGACATCCCACTTTCATGCCAGTGGGCGTCAAATGCTTCTGCAAAGCTCCCGTCCAGCAGTTTGACTCACGGGAGACGCTACAGCAAAATGCACCCTCTGGCCACTGCATAGCACCAGAAATATTTGTGGACCTCAGAGTCAAACAGAAATTGGGTGTTTTCTTTCTGCATCACTTTTATTTTTTGATAATATCTACACACCGTAAGCTGCTCAGCTTCTTTCTCGCAAGGTTGCAGATTTTCCTGCCCATAGCCACTTTTTTTTTTTTTTTTTAAAATATTTTGTTGTAGAGAAGTCATGAACATTTTAACGCATAAAAGCAAGACCATACCCAGGGTTAAGTACCAATTCTTAACGGGCTTGCGTACTTGGAAGTGTTGTGGACAACTGCTTCTTCCTCAGGACTGGCTTTGAAGAAGATCTTCCTATAGAGCCATGAGGTCAAATATGCTTCTCTATCAGCTCTCCACTCAGCTCAAGAGAAACAAAAGAGGCAAAAAGGGAGCTTTGCTGGGAAAAAAAAACATATAAGGGGAGACGCTTATCTCAGCCGCCTATTCCAGCCCTGCCAGTAGTTTCTTCGATCTCTTCACCCATGGGAATATCCCAACCAGGCGGGAGAGGGTCAGATTCCACCTCCCTTGTGTCTCAGAGAGGAACAAAAGAGATGAGGCACTGTACCAGGGCCGGTCTTTGAGATGGAGGATCTTAGAAGACCTCTGACGACCTCACTTCTTCACCACCTCCACTGGAGTATGGGGGATTTTTCAGATTTCAAGGAACAGACACGGGCGTGTAATTCCCTTTCTTTTTCCAGCACAAAGTGTGATGCTGATGGGATGAGCACATTTCTAGGATGAAAGCGTGATGGAAACACTCATCAGCTGCATTCTTATTCTCAAGGCTTCCATTAATATGGGCTTGGGGGAAAAGAGAGAACTAGACTACAGAAAATGCATCTCATACAACCATATAAAAGGTCTTAAACTTAGGTAGTGTGTATCAGATCAAATGCATTTCTTGATGTGTTCCTGCCAACTGGTTCAAATGTGGTAAGAAGATAATAAATACTAAAATACAAAAGACTATTTCTGTGGTAACGCCTATGCAGATGAAACCAAGAAATAAAACAACTCTTGAATCTTTCTCACTTTTTCATATCTTCCTACATTTTCTACTCCAAATCCAGCTCAGACAGCTTTCTCCTAAATAACTGGTTTTTTGGATTCTAGTGCAAAAAAAAAAAAAAAATCCACATTTCTGACAAATCAGCAGCATTCTTGCCTTGAACAGAAGAAAAAGGAGATTAACATCCATAGATCTTAGTGCATCTAGGGCTTAGTATGATGTCAGATCTCAAATTTCCAAATATTGCCTCAGCAAATACCAATATTCAGTCTTGTTAATATTTTCCAAGTGCAAGTCCAAGGCATTTCAGTGTTTCCATGATGCTTTGATTTTTGTGTCTTTGTGTGTGCAGTTCACCAGCGTTGTGTCTAGTCAGAATCTGTAGCAAATCTGAAAAACGTTGATTCATTTTTATAGATGAGCAAAAGACTTCCCACGTCCTAGGGCTGCAGGCAGCTGCCCCAAACCCTGCGTTTTCAGCAACCGCAAGGAAAAGCAAAATTCTTTGTCTAATACTTTTACTCCCATTAGATTTATCAAATAGATAGAGCACCTCTGAAATCGTGGCATAAGCAAGAGACACATCATAAATTCAATTCTACCCAACATAAGCTGGCGAGAGTCAAACGTAGTCAGTCAGCTTCCAGTCAAATCACTTCTGCAAGGCAGTAATAGGAAACTCTTGCAGAGAATTTGAAAAAACAACCAAACGGACTAAACTGCAGAAGATACAGCTGCAAAATATCTACTCATCTGACGCCTCGGTTTGCAATTGCCGTGAGAGAAATGATTGTTTGTGTGCTTAAAGCATTCAGTGCGGAACCGCGCAGCCTGAAGTGCCCCCGCTGCTGTCGGTCGCTGTGCACGTACGTACCCCCTGCATCTGTGAGCTGATGCAAAGGCGCATGGGGGACCTTCCCCAGACCCCTGCGACCTGGAGTCCAGGAAACGTGGTAGTCCTCCATCATAGAATCATAGAATCACTTTGGTTGGAAAAGCCCTTTAAGATCATCAAGTCCAACCTTAAACCTAACCCTGCCATCCCACCACTAAACCCTGTCCCTAAGCACCTCATCTGTCCTTCTTTCAAATACCTCCAGGGATGAGGACTCGACCACCTCCCTGGGCAGCCCATTCCAGAGCCTGACAACCCTTGCGGGGAAGAAGTTTTTCCTAATGTCTAGCCTAAACCTGCCCTGGTGCAACTTCAAACCATCCCCCCATATCCTATCATCTGTTACCAGGGAGAAGAGGCCGACCCCCACCTCGCTACAGCCTCCTCTCAGGCAGTTGTAGAGGGCGATGAGGGCTCCCCTCAGCCTCCTCTCCTCCAGACCAAATACCCCCAGCTCCCTCAGCCGCTCCTCATAAGACTTGTGCTCCAGACCCCTCACCAGCTTTGTTGCTCTCCTCTAGACATGTTCCAGCAATGCAACGTCTTTCTTGTAGTGAGGGGCCCAGAACTGAACACAGTATTCGAGGTGGGGCCTCACCAGCACCGAGTACAGGGACACAATCACTTCCCTGCTCCTGCTGGCCACACCACTCCTGATACAGGCCAGGATGCCATTGGCCTTCTTGGCCACCTGGGCACCCTGCTGGCTCATATTCAGCCGGCTGTCAACCAGTACCCCCAGGCCTTTTTCCACCAGGCAGCTTTCCAGCCACTCTCCCCCAAGCCTGTAGCGCTGCATGGGGTTGTTGTGACCAAAGTGCAGGACCCGTCACTTGGCCTTGTTGAACCTCATGCAGTTGGCCTCAGCCCATCGATCCAGCCTGGCCAGGTCTCTCTGCAGAGCCCTCCTCCCCTCCAGCAGATCAACACTACCACCCAGTTTGGTGTCGTCTGCAAATTTACTGAGGGCACACTCAATCCCCTCATCCAGGTCATTGATAAAGATATTAAACAAAACCGGCCCTAGAACTGAGCCCTGGGGGACACCGCTTGTGACCGGCTGCCAACTGGATTTAGCTCCATTCACCACGACTCTCTGGGCTCGGCCATCCAGCCAGTTTTTAACCCAGCGAAGAGTACACCCATCTAGGCCATGAACCGCCAGCTTCTCCAGGAGAATTATCCTCGAGTAGTTCAGCCCCCTGCCTCCCCACAGGCATATTCAGACCTTCTCCGCCAGAGCCTCGTGCCCTGCGAGGCTTTGCAAGCCCCAGGGCAGCCCTGTGGGAAGGGCTGGATGTCCCTCAGCAGGACCTGCCATCCCTTCCGCCAGCCCTGAGCCAATGTGGGACCCTATGGATGCTCATGGGCCTCTTCCCTCACTCTCAAGTTTGGTTGACAACAGGACTGTGAAACTGCGGATGAAAACCAAAGGAAACTAATCCATTGAGTTATTTAATTAGTGTAACAAGTAGCTTTTTCTGTTATCTCAATTATCTCTCTCTAGCAGGACGTGGCATACTACACTGATGGAGAGGATGTGGTGTAGGGCAGGGGGGACAGAGGAGGTGAAGAAGGTCAGACATTTGGTATACAAGATGACTTGCCTGCAAGAGTAGATCATCTTGAGGAACAGATTTACAATGGGGAATCGATAATCAACCGTGATTTTGGGAAAGAGCCCTTCTGCCAACCACTCAAACCTGCCCAGGTGTCCATGGCAAGGTGTGTGCTTGTCTTCAAGCATGTACAGTTCCACACTTGCCTCGCTCCTACAGCTCACATCAGGAACAGGGGGCTCTGAACACTGTTTGCTTTATGAATTCTGAGGCAGAAACCCTCAATGTCTGAGGATGCAGGGCAAGAGTGGCTGCTTTCTGCCAAGTGGAAAGAAAACACCATTATCTCTGTGCACAGCACCTCTTTCTTCAGGAATGTGTGTCTCATGAAGATGAAGTGTTGGGAATGGGCAGACCAATTCCATACCACGTATCACCAACTATATGATTTTGTTCCCCATTAGCATGAAGTAATGCCAAACTGTAGGCTAGGAATGACCCAAAGGCATTTGAGAAGCTACTTTACCCTTCAGCGAGGAAGAATTCTCCCAATCCTGCCACACCAGCCAGCACACAACCCCTTCTTTGAAGGGTGTTTGCTGACAGTGGTCAGCCAGGAGCCCATTCGCAAGATCCGCAGTTCCACAGCAGTATTTTCTGTCTGAGCTCGGGCATCTGCTTAGTAGCATGGCTATTATAAAACTTAAGAGTGTTGCCTTCAGGAACCTGACTAGGACAGCTTTCTATGCTTGAGTCTCTGCTACAATACTTATCATAGAATCCTAGAATCGTAGAATCCCAGGTTGGAAGGGACCTCAAGGATCATCTGGTCCAACCTTTCTAGGCAAGAGCACGGTCTAGACAAGATGGCCCAGCACCCTGTCCAGCTGCGTCTTGAAAGTGTCCAATGTGTCGGAGTCCAACTCTCCTCTGGAGAGATTATTCCAACGGTTGACTGTTCTCATGGGGAAACATTTCCCTCTCATGTCCAATCGGAATCATGTCCAATCGGAATTACTGAGGCAGAAGTACAGCAGCAGAGCCAAAGCTCTTGCGCTCTAGGCTGCTACCCTGATTTTACATAACTCCATGACCTGCTGCAGGACAAGCCAAGCCATAATCAGCGTCAAAGATCTAGTAAGAATAAAGATACGATTCTATATTTTTGGAGGGACTAGAACTGCCCCAGTGCATCTGCTATGGGAAGAGAGGCACTGGGCTGCCATTCAAGTGCTTCCCTGCCATAAATCACACCTGATATTTAAAAGCAGTTTTACATATTTGTATAAGAAAGCTGATCTTATCTGGCTCATCCTCCCAACACCCTCCTGAGGCATGCAGACAAGCCTCACTCTTCTAGCTTCATGGAAAAGTAAGGAAACAAGGTTTTGGTGAGATGGAGAGGTCATTTCTCCGCAACGCTCTGCATTTTATAATTGTCCACAGACTGATAGCATTTGCTTGCAGAGCTCAGCACACACCAGGGCTTCACATCACCAAGACATGAACGACAGCACACATATCAGGTGGTGCTACTGGGAAGACTAAAGGCAAAGTAACTCCTGTTTCCAGTCTGTTTTCCCCCCAGAGGAGCCTGTACCTGCCCACAGCTGGTTATAGCTCCCTTCCCATCCTCTCTACGGGTTTCCCACTTTTGATTCAATAACTAAAAATATCTCCAAAAGTTAGAACTAAAAATTCCAAGGACTTTTACATGCATCTCTCCTGGAAGCAACCCTGGCGATCTACGAATTACAGCGTCTTCATGGACACACACTCTGTAGTGCAAGGTGCACACCAAGCACCAGTTCAAGCAGTAACCTTTTGTCATCTTACACAAACTTCTATAAATAATCCTGGATGTTCACGCTGCTGTTACGAGATACAAGATAAATGCTGTCTGCTTCCTGTTGAGACACAGAATGGATTACGGCTCATCAGCAACACGGCTCAGGCAACCAACGGAGCGAAAGGGCTGGCAAGACAAGGCAAAGTGCTTGGCTAACACACCACCTCGACTGCCATGCTGGCCTTTTGTCCTGATTCATGTTCGGGCTTTAACAATCAAAGACGCTTACAAATAAGCAATGTGTCCGAACTGTTTCTGCTATCTTCCCCATCCCTGGGAACATTCCAGGCCAGGTTGGATGGGACTGTGAGCAACCTGATCTGGTTAAAGGTGTCCCTGCTCCTGCAGGGGGGTTGGGCTGGGTGACCTCTAGGGGTCCCTTCCCACCCAAAACATTCGATGATTCTATGATTCTATGATTCTATCTTAAATCGAGTAGTGTAGCAATACATGAAACAACCCTAAGCTGGTGTCATGTTGTAATCTAGAAAAAGTGACAGTAAGAAAACTACATTACAGATAGTTTTCCGTGTAAGATGTCAGTGAGATTTCTTTTTACTCATGTCAGAAACAGCATCATCAAGAGGCATCACAAGAAAACAGATGCCCTTGATTTGTTTGTTGCGTTCAGATTGCTAGGTTTTAATTTGATAACTTTCAGACTAAATAAATATTTTCCAGGGGTAATAGGTCAACAAAAAGCCCAGGAGTGAGGGGAGTTTCCCCTGGCTCCCCACAAAATTGGAATTGTAAAAGAGCAAAATAAGAGGGAAATCGTGACTTAAGAGATGCAGATAAGGATCAGCCCAGTTCTGACTTTGCAAGCAGCCTGTGGGAGAGAAGAGAGATGTTCTGTCTGACGCCGGCTTCAGGCAGGATATAAATCAGCCATTGAGATGTAAGATTGTTCCACGGTGGCAGAAAAAGTTTCTCACTGTCATTTAGCTGCACTCCCATACACCTGACACGTTACGAAGTCAAATGCAATAGAAAGGAAAGCATGAAAACTTAAAAGATCCCCATTGACCACAAGGTATTTTCAGCAGCATTGCACAATAAGAAATAAAGGCTACGGCATTTGCAAGGAAGGAAAAGTGCAAAAAATGCATTTAATTGTTATCACCTGCTTAGAGGCAAGCGCCCCTGAGGACTATTTGCTTGAGCACATCTCACAACTATTTAAGAAAACAGGCAGTTAGGCCCCAAAGATCCCTGCCACCGGTGGCTGACTGAAGCAGTGAGAGTTGTGGAGCAGTTTTGGGGAACAGGGAGGGGAAATCTAGGTGATTAAAAGCACGGTCTCCCTGCTCCCTAGAGACTGTGTGATAGAGATGGGCCAAAGAGGACAAGATGGGCAGGTGAAGGGTAATTTAATGCGGCTTTCACCATTCCAGTAATACTCTTACTGATCTATGTGCAATTAAGAAAATGTATATGTATATGGCACATGTTCTGCGTATTTCAGTGTAATGCCCCCATTTACATGGGGCATGAAGATGAGGAAAAAAAAAAGCGGCAAGAATCTAGGGGGCTTCTTTGGGTGAGGTGGGCGCTGCTGCTCAGTGTTGCTGTTGGGGCTGTTCTTGCCACCCTGCCCCAGCTGAGCTTTGGGTCAAACCTCGGCATGCACTGGAAGACCAGAAGATCCCAACCACTGCTGAAAATGTTGTTCCCTGTTAATTGCCTCCTGGAGGGGTCCAGCAGGTAGCAAATGCTTGGGCATTGGAACAACCTGGTTACGGGGAACCACAGTTTCCCAGGCAGTAAACTGAGAAATCCCCTTGCAGGAGGGGAAAGCACCAGGGAGGTGGAGCAGTGTGGGCGAAATGGGGGCAAGAGGCTCATATTGCAGGAATGCTCTGCTGCCAGCCCCAAGACTGCAGAGAAGGCAATCTCAGCTACAGAAACAACAGAGAAGCTTATCTTGCTCTTACTTTATATTTATTTGGTGTGAAGAACTATGAAAAAATGAATGAGGAAAACCTGTCTGAATGTATACGTGAGAGATGCATCAGGAAGTAGTTGGCAGAGGCACACGGAAGCCTGGTCTGATACTTGTTTGATACTAGAGATATTTTATCAGAATAACATGTCCTAGTAGAGGTCATTCCCTTGAATACAAACACCTTATGAAGACATTTGAAATGTACTGAGTCAAAATACAGACAGAATTCCTGCCATAAACAAACCAACTGAGCTTTCTGGCAAGCAGACTGACCATATCAACAGAATGTCCAAAAATTCTCTGGGGAAGTGGTGGCTAGAAGATCCTGAGCAGCGGTGATAGCTTTGCCACCCACTGTTCCCAGGAGGAGATCCAGCGACTAAAAAATGCCTGGGGCTTTGGAACAACCTGGCTGTGCTAAACAGTTTCCAGCGCAGAAATCATGGGGCTGAGCAGGAGGGAAAACTGCCCAACCTAAAAATAATCCTTCATTTTCCGACTCTCCATACCACTGGAAAAGGGTATGAAGAACAGGACTGTACCTGCACTGGGTGCCCTCAATTAACTAAGTGTAGGCATATAATGAAGTTGTCCTTGGACAGGTTGTCAGGTTTTCTGTTCAAAAAGGCCAATTTGAAGTGCATTCATTAAAGGTATCTTTTCAATCAACACCCAGGTAAGTACTTGCAGCAACACGCTTCATCCTCTTCAGGTTTATCAATAATGAAAGGAAACCCGGCGTCACTACGACTCCTTACAAGTCTCGTCTGTCATGAGCAATATAATGGATGGATCTGTAATGAATTCTTACAAGATCTAACCAAATGTTTTCCATACTGAACATATGATCTAAATGGCCATGTCCTCAAAACAGAAGTCTCTTCAAGCAGTATCTATCTATTCATATTCCTACTGGAAAATCATAGAATCATAGAATGTTTTGGGTGGGAAGGGACCCCTAGAGGTCACCCAGCCCAACCCCCCTGCAGGGAGCAGGGACACCTTTAACCAGATCAGGTTGCTCACAGCCCTGTCCAACCTGGCCTGGGATGTTCACAGGGATGGGGCCTCCACCCCCTCTCTGGGCAACCCGTTCCCATGTTTCACCACCCTCATTGTAAAGAATTTCCTCCTTATACCCAGTCTAAACCTACCCTGCTTCAGTTTAAAACCATTACCCCTTTTTTCATATCTCATTTTAACCAAAAAGTAAGGAAAAGCCCCTATTTTCGAATGAGGTGTTCTAAGAGAACCTTGGGAGAATCAATAACAAAGACTAAGTGTTTTGTGTTCTCATTCAATTTTTCCTCAGAGTCTCTTAGAAACAACCAAACACTTCCACATGGATCTGCATTTGTCATTCTTCTGGCTCCATTATGAAATCAAGCTCAGTTATTGCCATGCTTTGGGTTTACTTCATACCTTGGTAACTACGTATTTGCAGTCACCCCTACCAAAATTCCCGATCAAGCTGGAAGAGCAGTTATTGCAGGTTAATCTGCAAGGACGAGAGTGGCTAAAGCCCAGCCTCACAGAATAACTACAGTATCCTATCCCATACTCTTTTCCAAGACGGAATATCCAGCCCTGTAATTTGGCTATATGTATTACAGAAAGACACATATGCACTAGTGAAGGGCATCTAAAAGTATATCGAGACACAAACCAAGTCCAGAATCAGCAACAGCACACACAAATATCACAGCAGTGAGAAGATACAGCCCTGAGAAGGTCTTTACCTTCCTGGCAGTGTGTCTGTGCTTACATCCAGGTTGTGGTACCACGTGGTAAGTCCTAACAGCACGAGACATGTTCATGACTGTACCCCTGGCTTGAGGTCTAACCTTACTTGTGCTTGACTTGGAGTGATCCCAGACTTTTAAGATCTTCAAAATTAGATTGTGCAAACTCTCTTATCCCACCGAGTTAAACAAACGCAACAATGGTATGCAGGTGTGGTGCAATTAAAATAATAATCAGATTGTATAATAAATCAGATGTGCTGATTATACATAATTAGTTACGTGAACCTCTCCTAGAAGTTTCAAGACCAGCAGCCCTACCATATATCAAAACTGACAGATATCCATGTGACTTGTGGTTCAGTAAGCAAGTCAGGTTAGGAAAGTGCCTTCTCCCGTCTACCATGTCTTTCATTGCATAAACAAGAATCAGCTTAACAGAATCCACCCTGCTTCTTGAAACTTGCACATCCCTCCAAACTTCCAGATCCAAGGTGACCTGCTCAGTGGATGAGCGAAAGTCTGTAGGTCTTGTCTACCTGGACTTTAGCAAAGCTTTTGACACTGCCTCCCACAGCATTCTCCTGGAGAAGCTGGTGACTCATGCCCCGGACAGGCTGGGTTAAAAGCTGGCCAGATGGCCGAGCCCAGAGAGTTGTGGGGAACACAGTTAAATCCAGTTGGCGGCCAGTTACAGGCGGTGTTCCCCAGGGCTCAGTTTTGGGGCCAGTCTTGTTTAATAACTTAATGATCTGGACAAGGGGATCGAGGGTACCCTCAGCCCATTTGCAGATGGCATCGAGCTGGGCGGGAGTGTGGATCTGCTGGAGGGGAGGAAGGCTCTGCAGAGGGACCTGGCCAGGCTGGATCCATGGGCCCAGGCCAGTTGGGTGAGGGTCAACAGAGCCAAGGGCTGGGTCCTGCCCTGGGGTCACCACAACCCCAGGCAGTGCTCCAGGCTTGGGGCAGAGCGGCTGGAAAGCTGCCCGGCAGAAAAGGTCCTGGGGGTGTTGGTCGAGAGGCGGCTGAATAGGAGCCAGCAGGGTGCCCAGGTGGCCAAGAGGGCCAGCGGCATCCTGGCTTGGATCAGGAGTGGGGTGGCCAGCAGGAGCAGGGCAGGGACTGTGCCCCTGTGCTGGGCACTGGGGGGGCCGCCCCTCGAATGCTGGGGTCAGGGTTGGGCCCCTCCCTCCCAGAAGGACCTGGGGGGGCTGGAGCGTGTCCAGAGAAGGGCAGGGGAGCTGGGGAGGGGTCTGGAGCCCCAGGCTGCTGGGGAGCGGCTGGGGGAGCTGGGGGTGGTCAGCCTGGAGCAGAGGAGGCTGAGGGGAGACCTTATCAGTCTTAGAGGAAAGTTATGGCTGGGCCCTTCTAAGGTTCTTTTCTGCTGTCACGCCTGCGAGGATTATTGTTCCTTATTTCTATGAATGGCCTCCCTTCCTTGGTAACTAAAAGGCGTGGGTATATAAATATACATAGATTTATATACAAACAATTACATATCTCAAACACACGCATATCCTAGTATATTCTTTTTATCAGTCTGCAGAGACCTCGATTTTAATATAAAGTAAATCACGGAGACTGATAGGCGAGTTCCCTCTTGTGACCAAGTGATGCTATAGCAACACCTGAAAGTGAACAAATAGAATATGTGTTTAAAACCCCAGACCTTCAGAGAACAAAGAAACCATCCCAATTGCAGAGAACATGCCAGGTCTGCATTTTTTTGTTTCACTGGCCATTGATCTGACACTTTTTAAAAATGTTTACATCCTCTGCGCATAGTACAGAAAAAGAATTAACAGAAATGTGTCTCTGGAAAAGATTGTCGCAAATATGAATCAAAAACTAAGGTAAGGTTGCTAAAGCTAAAAGATTATTTTATCTATGCATGAATCCTAGGGCCCGCAGACAAAATCCAAAGAGGGTGGAAGGAACTGCTCAAAGCTCCTTTCACAACCTTCCTCGTTGTCACAGTTTTCCTTCCCGGCTGAGGAACTGCAACAAACCCCCTGCCTCCTCCTGCCAACAGGGTGAACAGATTTTATCAAATCTGTGGAAAAAAATGGGCACTTGCCAGCGGCAGAAAAAGGAGATAGGGACATAAAGAGAGCAGGAATGATGGAGACATAGGATTGAAGGGGAACTTAAATGGTCCCTGAATCCCCTCTTCTGCTCTGGAGTGGAGTTTAATGTATTTAGACCATCCTCCACCAAAATTTTGCTTTGCCTGCTCCAGAATCTTCCAGAGAAGATTCCGCAGCCTCTGTGGGTAGCCTGCCCGAGCATTTACTAGCTATACAACTACAACCCTTTTCTTAGTATTAAAACTCAAAACGTTTCCTGCCACTTCAGCTGCTAACTTATTATCAGTTCTTTCTACCCCCAGCTGTTTTTTTGATCAAATCACATCTTCAGCTGTCTACTTTGGACAGCCTGAGCTCTCTAAGGCTGGTGTTTTCTTCAGCCTGGAGGGCATCTGGTCACTGCAGCAGCTAATCAGAGCCGCAGGTATTACAGACGGGAACGTACTATGTGCTCAACTCACTGACCTTTATCAGAACATAAGGGGGTACAACCAGTTCTGAGGACTTCATTACTCAGGTCAGCCAGGCTGTGGTATTTACCAAATAGATAATGACATCAAAAAACCTGAGTCAGAGAATCTTTTGGGGTTTTTTCCCCCCCCTTTCCCAAAAATGACAACCTATGTATCAACACCAGCAAAGAGAGGTTGAATTAACTGGCAATTTATTTTTAACGCTGCTCAGATAACATTCAATCGGAGGATCGAATAACCTGTTGTTTATGGGTTAGTGGACAGTTACCTATAGAAAGTGTCGGGGCCCTAATACATTAAGACCCTAATTGGTATTAATGGCCCTGAGCAGCCTCACCTGGAGCAAGGCTCACCCACAGCCCTGTCCCAGGGCCCCATTTAAGCTCAGCCCTGGCCCTTCAACCTCTCCCTGAGTGCTGCTGGAGGAGTGCTGGTCTGCTGCCGCTCTGTTGTCACTGCCACCCCCACCCCTGTGCCCAGGCAGGGGCTCCTGCCTGGCCTGACCTTGGACCTGCCTCATAGCTGGGGACTTGCCTGATGTCGGGGACCCCTGGTCAGACCTGACTTCCATCCCTGGACCTTCCTTGCTGAGCTGGTGAGGCCCCGGCCCCACTGGCTGCCGCAGCCCCTCGTTCCCAGCCAGCCCCCGTGATGCCCTGACTGAGAACTTATTCAAAAAGTTCATAGTCTCTGCTAGTGAGAGATGACACAATTATTTTTTTTTCTTAAATTTAGAGATGAAAACATGTTGGTCTAATGGGATTTATATAGATATAAATTTCTATTTATAGGATTTATATGTACCTATAGTACACCAAAGGAATAGAGCATCTCTGCTCTGCATAATTTATTTTCAGACAAGTCAAAAACTAGTCCTGTGCCTTTGTGGTGGCTCTTCCCACAGAGAGTACAAACAGCATCTGTATTGATCATTTTCTCATACCTGTTTTGCAGTTTAATGGGCACTATCAACCATAGCTAGTATCAGTTTTGTCTGAAAAATGCATGTCTAGCATATATATAAAAGAACTGTACTACTGTCTTATATACTCACGCCATCAAACAAAAGGGTAGGCCTACAACATAATTGGAGTTACTCCCTTCAGTGAGTCAAGCTTATTTCTGGAGAGATAATATTAGACTGTTACTGCATTCTAAAAGCTTAATATCCTCTTATAAAGATTTGTCCGTACAAAACCATGTTTTAACTCCTTCTTATAGAGGAAGGTATTTGTAAAGAGGCATATAAATAAGCTCTTATTTTCACTAATTGTATTTCAGATTCAGTGTGGATTACAGAAACCTTTCCAGAAGAACCGGAGTGACTTCTGTTCCTAAGAGAGGCTGTTTCTTGTTGCCTGTGTAGCAGCCGGGTCCAGCAGAGCCGTGCAGAAGCCTCCATCGCACAGGGCATCCTGGCCCACCTCCTGGGCATGGGCGCCACTTGCTACTCTCGTCTGCTCAGTTAGGTTCTAAATCGTTAGAGCTGCAACATTTGATCACAAAGTTTGAGTATTTGGGGTTTAAATTAAGACTGACGGTATGTTATTGTGTTTTCAATACTGTTTGTGAAATACATGGTGCTTTCTAAAATTAAGCTTTTAAAAGCAGGAGCTACAATGCGGTACCTATTTGGCTCAGCACACCGATACAAATGCAACTGCTCTCAGAGAAGAGACGACTGACTCCAAGTATCATTCAGCATGGCAGTGATGGTGCCTGTGCAAAACTTTGGCCCCACACCAAGTTATCTTCCAAGAGTTCAAGGCAGCAAGCACACAGCCATGAGTGCTTTGGTGATGTGGATTTGTCAGAATCCCGGTCATGATGAAAATGAAGCAGGGCTCGCAATAAAGTGTAGAAGTCCTGCTCTAAAATTCAGTTGTGCTGAAGTTAGCATATCAAAAAAGCTGGTAGTGATTTCTTTGTGAGAAATGTCTGTATGAACTGGCGCTGCCCAGCACAATATACTGCGTGGTTTCCTACTTCATCTTGCAGTAAACATCCTTGACTTTACTTTCTTTGTTGTTTTTTTTTTCTCCCAACTCTCCCTTTTCCTGGAGTCCTTCTGATAAAAGCTAGTTCAGAAATGGCCAATAATCTCAGGAGACTTGTCTTGGCTTTTCACACAGTTCTCGTAAATCTTTCAAGTGCCGATTCTGAGTTGACAGATGTTCATTCTTTGGTCTTGGGAAACTTTTGGTTTCCTGAAAGCTCCTTATACTAATTAACTCAGGGGTTTAATCAAATTGTTTTTCTTGATTACTACTTCAAAGCCCAATGATAAAAAATTTGAGTATCACAGTTGACCAAAGTACAGCAAGAGTGTATTACAGAACCTGTGTGAAATAGTATGCAAAACATTCCTGTAAACATCATAAACATGAGATGTGAGTCGAGTATCTCTTTCTGTAAATCTGTCTCCAGGAGAGACAACTGCAGGAGGAAGGCTAAGATCGGCTTTGGGTGGCGGGGTGGTGTCGGCAGCCCACAGCTGTGGGTTGGATAAGGAGGGCGTATATCCAGCTGTGCGGTTTGTCTTCAGCTCCTTGCGTATGAGGTGGAGGATCTGGAGGCACAAGCAGCAGCTCTGTGCCAGGCACCTGCCTGACACCTGGGAGATAAGTAGGAGATAAAAGCTCCTGGCATGTGCCCATGTTTGTGCTAATTTCATTCCAGTACTGACAAATCCACAGCTGATTTTTGTTTGTTCATATATACCAGCAAGCACTTTAGAGCAATGGTGAGCATAGCTATAAAATGCACAGATGACTTCTACGCTGTTCTATATTGCATTTTAAGTTACGTATACAATGTGTCTCTGCTAGACTACATCAAAATTAGAAACTCTTCTATACAGCCTCAGAGATTAGTCTATAGGAATCTTTCTAAAGCACATTTGAGCTTGTTCCTGTACAGCAGCCCAAAGGTTATTGGCAATGCACCAAAGAAACCCATGACTGGTGGATTTAGATACTAGCTGCAAATCTCCGTTAATCTCTGTTTACAATCTATCCCCTATTACTGCCTACAGATAGTAACTCCTAAGTTAAAGGTGCTTTTTGTAGCAGTATTTACCGAAAAATCCTTTAAAAAGCATATACCAGGAACAAAAGACTTGAAAAAATTACCTGAAACTTATCTTCCTACTTCCTTTAGGTTCTGAATAAAACAGTCAAGAACCATATAGATAAGGGCATTCTTGGTAGATTTGCTAAACTCAATTTACTTTTAAATGTGTGGGGTGTTTTGTCATTCTGTTTGAAGAAATTGTGTACTTTGAAGACATGTTGGTCGCTGTATGATAAATATTCCTTTCGGTTTGTTTCATTAGCCCTTCAACATGCTCATTTTCTAGTTTTTCAGACCTGCCTGAAGAAACTGTATTTTGATGTCACACAAATACCCGGTTGACTTTTGCCAGGTTTTGCTTTTATATAGGGCAGATATAATCTACCACTGAAATGCTTGACGTTTAGTATTATCTCTTCAAGAAAAAGATGCTATAAAGACTTGTTATTGGTTAATTATCACTATATGCAGGAGCCAGGAAATCTGTGGTTGTGTTTTGTAGCAGCTGGTAATAAAAACTGGATTGTTCAGATAAAACTACAATCATAAAGAAACACGGACTAGTCATGAGCTGTCACACGGTACATCTGCACAGATAAAATCTAATTTTTTTTTAAATTATGCTTTAGGCAGTAATGTAGAGGTGTACTTTTGGCATCTCCACTTGGGATGTACAACACTGTGCTCAGCCCTCGGCAGGGTGTTTTGAGAAGGCAGGCAGCAAGGACATGCGCAGCAAGCGGGGAAAACCTCATTCCGAATGGGGCCCTTTTTGGCCAATAGGTAGCTAAAAATCAGTAAAAGCTGCTTGTTGCTCCATATGCTTCTGAAGCGGAAGCGTTCGGCTGGGGGCTGACCAGCCCAGGCTGGCTGAGGCTTCCCTTG
>JAKFQP010000304.1:808637-833369 GCA_023375905.1 Nycticorax nycticorax
TTGGCGGTGCCATGTGGCGCCTGGGTTTTCATCGCCTGTCACCTCCTTCCCTAGGCCAAAAGGCGGCCTTGCTGGCCAAGGGGAAAAGACAGGAAGAAAATATTTTGGTTTTTTTCTATGTTTTCTGTGATCCTTAGGTTACATTAGTAGCTATAGACAGTGGTGTTTACCAAACTTCACTACTAATGGTGATGATAACACAAATATTGAATAACTTAGTATTTACATGACTGTCAGTGCAGTTGCAACATTTGTTTCCCATCAGCTTTACACTTAATCTGACCTCACGTTTGTTTCAGTGACACAGTATTTGCAACCTGGGATGAGCTACCTTGTGTTCAGATGATGCCCTCAAGCTCCCTCGCTAAAGCAAGAAAATGTATAAATTGGTGTCAGTGTATTTTCCTATAGTTTTTGCATGGGATGTAATACAAGGATTTTTTTTTAAACTAATAAACATTTTTGTGTCATTTTACCTGGACAGGAGGGGAAAGCAGACAGATGCTTGTGAGCGCCCCATGGCTGCAGCTGCCTCAGTTCATTCATTTATTGCCTATTGTAACTTGGAAGCATTCTTTAGGTAAGTAACCCACTTCAAAATATGTCGTGTGTTTATAAACTTGACACGCTTGCCTGTTGACTCTCCAAATTGTTTTGTGCTCTCAGTTATGTTATGTGTTCTGTTTATGTGTGTCATTACAAACCTATCTTCCATGTGTTAGAAACTGACAGCGCTTTTGCCAATGAATTTTATGTGCCACGCACAGTCAGCAAGGGGACAGGCTGTGCACTTGACAGAACGTGCAATGCTTGCAGACTGTGTGCAGTACAGGGCCACCATAAGTTACAGACTTCTTCGGATGCCATCTACGAACAGAGTTGCTAATGTATATCAACTTTCTAATTATAGACAACCATAACTGTGCAGCTCTTACATTTTTTTGATGTGTGAGCTGAGCAGCAATGTGACTTGCACAGATTTCAGTACTTGAGTTTGATTTTGCTTAGAACATTGGGGCAGCTTCTCTGTTGTGTTCATAATTAACGCGTGTACTACACCTGTGTTAACCTTTACAACCATAAAGCTGATATTAACGGGGTGGTTTTTTAGAAGATGGTGATACAACCTGGGAGAATCTAAGGCCTCCTGTCTCCCATCTTTTAAAGAAAAATGAAAAAGTTCAGTGTTAGAAGGTTCTAAAGATGTTACTACTGGTTGAACGCAATACTTTGTAAACATCTTTGGTTTTTAAATCTACTTTTTCATTTCAAACCTGTCAGGATTTAGTAAGATGTGCATTGCTGTTCCTATAGCTTTCCATTAAACCGTCTTAAAATAATGCAAAATGCGTAGCTGAATTTGGACGTTTTGGGTATGCTTCCTTATAGCAGGCCAAGATACTCCTTCATACTAAGATGTTAGGTAGTTTTTTTGTATTTGTATATGGGAGCATATTCGTACATTATTGGTATCTTTTATCTTTAACTATTTTGGTTCATGTGGTTTTGGTATACAGTAAACTGAAAAAAAGTACCGTTTCTTACCCAGGTTTGTAATTTCTTTAAGTAACATTCAAGAATCCAGAGGTGTATCTGTGTTGCAGAAGAGTACTGATGTGACTAAAACTGTAGATAATGCAAAAACTAGATTTGTGCCAACAATTACACCTTCCCATTAGTTAAATGGCGGGGTTTAGATAACATTTGGTAAAACTACTTGACACATTCCATTGTTCTACTTCCATGTCTGCCCTGCAGTGTGGAGTGCGCTATTCATCTCTGTCTTTGTTCCAAACCTGAGTTGAGTCCCTCCAGTGGGTCTCCCAGACATTGCAGAACAGTTTTTCTTTGGTTGGTGGCTTTGCAGGTCAGTTCATCTTCTGGGACCAGTCCCTGCCTTCTGGTTAAGGAATCCACGCACACACACAGGATGACTCAACAGCGGGATGGATGTTCAGATACCAGAAGGGTGCTGGTAACTTGACAGGAACTTCCACATTCTTCGGAGGTATGTGTGCATGTAAACCTCTCGTTGAATACTACCTGGATTATATCACATGGAACTATAATTCAGTGAAGTTGAGTTTTAAAATATGTATTCTTCATAGTTTAAGTGTTCAGAACGAAATAAGCGTTCACATTTTCACAGTAAATATTAAGGCTTTGTGTTTGGTAAAAACTTTGTGATATATAACCAATGGAGCCCTTTCTGCCTTTGCATTCCACAGTGAGTAATATAATGTAATTTTGCTAGAATTAAAGTACTGCAATATAGAATACTAAAATTAGAAATTCTGGAGTTAGTTTAAAGGGATGTAGCAATGAGAACAAGTTATGGCTGTGTTCCATCAGCGAGAGCGTAGATACTACGTCCCCCATGCATTCCTTGTCACATCTCTCTGTATGTCTGGACTGGATGTGCTGCATCTGGGCTATAGCCTGGCCGGTGATTTAGAGGAACGGCATCTTTTCTGGTAGTTCTCAGATCCCAAAACTTCTTGGGGGGGTCAAAACAGCACCCATGAAGCTCAAGTCAGTTTCGAATGAGAAAGTGAAAATTTCTGTTGGTGTTTTTTGTTTGTTTGTTTTTTCCAGCAACTTATATTTTACTGAGATGTTGCAGATTTGCATGATAATAGAGAAGCTTCTCAGACAACAGCATTTGTTCAATTTAATTTTTTTGTTCTGGACTTCAGTTTTAGGAAACAGCTAAATTTGTAATGCCTCCCCAGGAGGGGCGGGGACAAAGAAAAAAAGCAAGTATTTAACTCAAGCTAAATTTAGCAAGGCTGTGAGCAACTGGAAGAGAGAGTTATGTAATGGTTAATTACTACATCCACACATAATGCTTTGGAATGCCCATTCATTGTGTGACTTAAAGCTCTCAACAGTCAAAACATGGTGGTGTAGATGATAGTTTGATAACATGGTCTAGTAGCAAAATGTTTGTTTGTGCTGAGCTTGCATCTTCATTACATTAGTAACACTAATGTATTGTTTAGAAATACTGCTTTGTTTTGGAGCGTCTTGTTCTTCGTTCTCTTTGACTTGCTGCCTTTGCTTGTTAATGCAAGGCTCACGTGTCTATTCAGGGAAGAAAAGCTTCTGTTATTAAATATAATTTAAGGAGTGTTACTAGCCTACCCTTCTGCATGTATAACCTATTGCTATCATAAATGGAACTTTAAAGAGACTTAGTGAAGATTCCTGAAGACTGCTGGAATAAATTCCTTGGTGGTTGAGATGACTTGTCAGGAGTGTGAGCAGTAGTGAAGCTGGTCACACGAGCAGCTCTTGATTAATTGGCTAGGTTGTTCTTTCCCACTTCTCAAATAGTACACGTGCTTTGTTTTCATGGAAACGGAGTTAGGTTTGCATGTCAGACACCTCATCAGCCATACACTTTTGAATCTTGACTCTTCTGAACACATCTGTTGCAAAGTCATCAGTGTTTAAAAAGGGACTTTATGAATTGGGTTCTGTAGGTGATAAAATTCTTCTAGAAATCAGGAGTAGATTCCATAGCTTGTCTGAGTTTAAACTTAAACATACACCATTTGCTACTGCTAAACTAAATTGCTGTTAAATACTTCTCCCCCCCCCATGAAGTGCTTAATGAAGTGCTAACACATGAAACTACACTTGGTAAATTAACAAACTCAAGTTCTCCAGATTCAAATCAAGTGGTGCAAAATAAAAGGTATTGAGAAGGAAGCTCCTTGCTGACACCTGTGCACTGGATATTGACATGTAGACATACCTTTCTTCATAGTAACGTCCAATATTTAAATTTTACTAACTTTTTGTCTCTTACTGTGTTTTCACTGCCTTCTCTACCTTCCTTACTTAATCTTCTGTATTTTTTTTTAGAGACCTACTGTACGTGAGACCTTTCAGGAAACTGTGCAGTTTCGGTACACCGGATCGTGTCGGTACCTGAAACTTTTGTGATGAAGAGAGCTAGGCAGAAAGTTGTGGTTGAAAATGAAGCTCCTCAAACATCACAAAAAAGCAAAAAACAGAAAACTTGTTTATATGGCTCGGTGTTTGGTGAATCCGACTTGCACACCTCCATGGACTGGGGAAGCCTTCCGCACCATGTTATTCTGCGTATTTTTCAGTTTCTACCTTTAGTAGATCGAGCCAGAGCATCTTCTGTTTGTCGAAGGTGGAATGAAATTTTTCACATCCCAGATCTCTGGAGGAGATTTGAATTTGAACTTAGCCAGCCAGCTACTTCTTACTTAAAGTCTACACATCCTGATCTCATTCAGCAGATTATCAAGAGGCATGCTGATCATCTGCAGTACGTCAGCTTCAAGGTAAGCCTTGGATGAATGGAGGCTTGTTTTGCCACATAACTGTGCATAATATACGCAGCTTCTCGGAGTTGGTTGGCTCAAGTGTTGTACCTGGAAGTCTTTATTTTTAAAAATGCAACCCCTGCAACAATTTATTTCCACACGTGCACGCTGTCTCTTTCCAATTTCTACACTCTAATCTCTGCAGAGTAAAAAAGGAGCTAAGGGTATGCAATACAGTGCTGAAGATTGAATGATATATTTTCCGAATATGCAGAAAACGTAGCTTCTGTGAATCAGTGTCAGTGGCAATATCAGTGCTCGGCACATGATTGTGTGTAACAGTAAACTTGATTTAAATGAAGGCTGTGTTTGTAGTCTTAGGATCTTATAAATGCAGACTTCTTTTGTTTGAATACTTGATATTGTTTGCTCTGTTTATCTGAGGAGATCATAGTTGGAATTACAGGTGCTTTATTCGCTTTTGGCAGACACTTCTTAGAGAATGTCATAGCGCTAAGCTGTGAAGGAAAAGCAGAAGGAAGGATTGATATTAAAGCTAGGATGAAAATCAGAAGCTGCTGCTTCTCGGCACTGGTAGCAGTTTTACATTTGGAGATACCATGATTTGCTTGCACAGCAGTTCTTGGATAATCAGTTATTAAATACATGTAACTTCTGCACTTCATATAACTGATTATGATGAATTGGCATTATAATCTCCTAATGCAACTGTTAGGATTTTTCAGCTGCTTTTTTATCATCTCAGCTACTATGGAGGAGGAAGGCGAGATGAAACAGTGATTTGTCCCGAGTTAGTCAGCAGGCTCATAGATGAATTGAGAATCATTTCATTATTCAAGATGCAAAGGAGTTATCCCTGCAGGTGAAATGGATTGATTTGTTGTAGTATATCTAGGCTTTATCAAGTCTTTTTTTTTCTGCTGTAGGAGTTTAGAATTGGCCTTTAAAAAAAGGTGCATACATACCACTGTCTGTCATAACACCAATCCTGATTACAGTTGTTTAGGTTATTTGAAGACAAGTCTTAGGTTTAAGTTCTCTGTTCATACTGGAAATACTCAGTGGTCATACTGAGGAAAATTTTCGAGTGGTAACTTCCCTGAACTCTTTTCTTGTCTTGAAGTTTCTAATTAATGTTACAATTTGTCCTTGTGGTAAATGCAGTCTGGTGAAGTATAGCAAAGTGGACATGGACCTTGCAGTCTTGAGTATCCACGATGCTGTTTTCTAAGTAATAATAAAGAATGGCTTCATGATTTTTAAATTGCTCTTACAGGTGGATAGTAGTACTGAGTCAGCAGAAGCAGCCTGTGACATCCTTTCTCAGTTGGTGAACTGTTCTATCAAGACACTGGGATTGATTTCTACAGCAAAACCAAGCTTCATGAATGTCTCTAAGGTAATGTTCTACAAACTAACTGGGGTGACTTAATTCATTCTTAAACCACTTTAGCTTTCTTTGTGTGTTGCTGTTCAGCTGATGGTAATTTTTATGAAACAGTCTGTATTTATTGGCATATCTTCTTTAATTTGTGGCATCCATTAGTATTAGGAAAATAGTTAAACATTGATTCCATGCATTAAGTTAGTAGTGTTGATACTTTGTGGTGTACAGATGGGGAATCATTTGGAAGGCTTTAGTTTCCTCATTTCTGGATTAAAAGATACAATGATCATGTGCTGCAACATATTGTTAAAGTATTTAGGAGCTCTTTTTCTTTTGACTTTTTGCCACTTCACATAAGAAAAGTTCAAATAAGCCTTTCTTTGTTACACAGGAAAGGGGATGCCTAAGAAGTGATTATTTTTGTACTTTTTGTGCATGCAAAACTTGAGGTTTGGATACTGAAGTTCTGCTTGTCTTCTCATAAGATTTTTTTTTTTCCTTTCCTTCAATTTCTCCAAATAGGCTCATTTTGCTTCAGCACTGACAGTAGTTTTTGTAAACTCCAAGTCATTATCATCAATCAAGATAGATGACACACCCCTTGATGATCCTTCCCTGAAGGTTCTTGTGGCTAACAATAGTGATACTCTAAAACTGCTAAAAATGAGCAGCTGTCCTCATGTATCACCGGCTGGTGAGTAGTGAATGTATATGAAAAATGTAGTAGTAAAGTATCATAAAAGAATGGTCAAGACTTAGTTTGGAACAAGTTATTTATAGAACTTCTAATGTTCCTCTGAGTCTCTTAGCAGAGGCCTTTTATTGACCTAGTCTTAGCTTTGGACAGTTGGAAGGGGGGAAGAATAATGCCTCTGTGTTACTGAATGAGTTGGATTAATGAAGGTGCTCCTTGCTTGACTGCATCTTCTAGAATCCTGGTGATTTTTTTTTTTGTGATGTTCTTGGCTGCTTCAGTACCTCTGATAGGCCTTGAGGAGGAAAAGCCTCCAAAATTAGTGCAAGCCTTTAACACATGATGCAAGGACTTGACGTTCATTGCCAGTTCTGTGTAAGGGTAACCAAATGTGTGCTGCTTGATGTGTGCAACTCTGTAAAAACGAACAGATGTTCTGTGGGAACATGCAAAATCCCCCACCCGTGAGTCAGCTACCGGTTGGTGGGATGAAGGAGATAAAAGCAGTTGTCAGTAACTGTTTCACAAGGTGCTGTGAGTTTAACCTACTGAGCAGAAGTGTTAATACTTAAAAGTGATATTAAAAAAAGCATGGAGCGTATACAAATTTCAAAACCCAGCAGTATTAAGACTGAGAGTCTTTCAGTTCCTGTAGTGCCCTCGTGTGTCCAGATCTGGTAGTGTGAACTCGCTCACTTCAGCATTGGTTGGTGAAGGGCTCGCTCCCTTCAAAATACAGGCTTGCCAGAATGTTCAGAGGGCTTTTGGGTCCCTTCTCACTTAACCTTTCTCCTGAAACCCTGGTGCTAGGGAAGGGGAATCCTGGTCTGGCCTCTTTCCTGTATTCTTATACAGAGGCCACAAAATGTGATGTAATCTGTGTACTTTGTATTCCAACAGATTAAGAGCAGTTATGTTGTTTATGTCTTAATTCAGGGAAGGATCATTTTTAGCATAGCTCTTAAACTAGGCTGCTGCTGGTCGTTTGAATAGAATGCTTAGATGAATGCTGAAGGAAGGAGTATTAGGGAAAGGAACAGTGCAACTTCAGCTGGATCTTACCCGATTTCAGTTGCTTTTCAAAGTTGAGGGAATTCTGCACAGGGAAGGGCAAAGAGGGCGATACTCAGATCCAAGATGAATGCGACTAGTTAGACTTGCTGCTTTTACTGGTAAGTGTTTATGGCCAAAGCCCATAAAAGGATGTGGATATCTAGAACTCTTATCATGTTTCATGGGTTTGGGATATAGGCGTGAATACTCAAGCCAATAGAATTAGTACTTGAGCTTTGCAACAAACAACTGTGTTTATATTCTCTTTTCATTTTAGAGAGTAATCTTCTTTGTTGTTGGTTTTTTTTGTTCTTCAGGAATTCTTTGTGTTGCTGACCAGTGTCACGGACTCAAGGAGCTGGCTTTGAACTACTACATATTAAGTGATGAACTGCTGCTGGCTCTTTCAAGTGAAAAACACGTTGATCTTGAACACCTTCGCATAGACGTTGTGAGTGAAAATCCTGGACAAGTTGAATTTCACTCTATTAAAAAGCAAAGCTGGGATGCTCTTGTTAAACACTCCCCCAAAGTCAACATTGTGATGTATTTCTTCTTATATGAAGAAGAATTTGATGCTTTCTTCAGAGAGGAAACCCCTGTTACACACCTTTACTTTGGCCGCGCAGTAAGCAAGGCAATGTTAGGTCGTATTGGGATGAATTGCCCAAGGTTAATTGAGTTGGTTGTGTGTGCTAATGGACTTCAACCTTTGGACGATGAACTTATTCGGATCGCAGAGCGCTGTAAGAACTTAACAGCAATGGGACTTGGTGAATGTGAAGTAACTTGCAGAGGTTTTATTGAATTTGTAAAGATGTGTGGAGGCAGGCTTACCCAGCTTTCTATAATGGAGGAGGTACTGATTCCAGATAACGATTACAGCTTAGATCGACTTCATTTGGAAGTCTCCAAACACCTCGGGAGAATATGGTTTCCTGATATGATGCCAACATGGTAAATTCTCTACATTTGTGGATAAAATGGTAGAATCAGGGTGTTATTTTCTATGCAGATAAAGAATTCAAAGATGAAATATGAAAACTTATTTCCAGCTTTGAGTTTTTCTACTTTGAGAACCTCCTAGTAGCGTAGCAGCAAAACATTCAAGAATGTTAATGGATATATTGAAATAGAAAATAGATGAAGTGTACTTCACACTTCTGAAAGTATGCCTGTGGTTTACAGGTGCTTCAAACTTCAGTGAGCTTGAGCTGCTCGGAGCTTCGGTCTAAATGTTCCATTCGCATATAAGATTTTTTTTCTTCATGTCTTTGTTTAGTCTCTCTGATGTAGTCAGAAGAGGACTAGAGAAACTTTTTTCCTTTAGCAAATCTATCTTTATGGGAAGCTGGATACAACTGGGAGTTCAGGAAAACTGTATTATTTGCCACGATGTTTTATGCAGCTATTTTTTAAAAATACTTGTGTTATAAATGTAAAAGCTTGTACATTAATATACTTACACTAGCCCAGGTTATTCAACAATAATCTAGTTTAAACTCATGCCAGTATATGAAAATGTTCTGGTAACTAAGGTTATGCTTACAGAAAAAATTCCAGTTTTAAATTGCACTTTGAATAATTTTGTCAGATGAGCTAAACTGTATAGAGCGCATTGTACAGTATGTTGTTTTTATGTTGTATGTATTAAATGGATGGGAAAGAGACCTTGTTAATTAATTTAAAAGTTTGGATCTAGATTGATTGCTTGGGTGAATGACAAAGCACTTTGGAAACTGCCAGAGTATAAGGAGTAGCTTCTGGGTTTGAGAGTTCAAGTCATTGATCAGAGATTGATGTCTGAATGCTCTCCTTGTTCCATGCTTTCATTATTAAGAGATAAGAAGGATCTCATGAATGTGGCTGGTGAGAAGGAAGGTGCACATGGAATGCAGTTGTCTTTGATCACTTTCTGTCTCGAATCAAGGGTTTAGAGCACTTTAAAAGATGTATTTGCCAGTTAGAGACCAAAATGGCCCGTAGTAATCTTGCGTGTCTCGCAGAGCTGGGCTGTAAGCCCTGATTTCTAGAGTAAGGATTGCTGGAGGTCATCCTGAAACTTCTAATTCAGGACTGTTTAATACTTGTTGCTGTTAGTTAGTTTTTGAGGAAGAAGATTTGATTTTATTTCTTTGTTTTCTTTAAAGGAGAAAGGAATGGTGGCTTGATGTAAATTAGAATATGTATTTTTGTGTTGATGCTTTGCACACTGTAAACTGAAATGCATCATACACAAATTTTGCTGTAATTATTTTCATGCTGTAGTTGTTCATCTTCCTATTTATAATGAGAAGCCTACGTTTGATTTGCTGGTAGTACTTGTCACATCAGATAAAACATCAGTTTATTCCACACTTACACTTCTTTACTGCAAAAGTAACAGCTAAAGGGTTAAACCACCATTGTCTTGGACGGACTTGTTCCCAGTTGCAAGCGAAAGGATTTAAGATAAGGTATAATGCCTGTTGCACAGTTAAGAAGCATCTGACACCGGTTGCTAGTACCTGTTACCCAAGCACTTGCTTCTGTAATCAAGGGGTTTCTAATTGTCTTTTAAACAAGACTGAAATAGTTCTAAACAGTATTTGGTTTAAGATCTGTGGTTTGCTTTAAATGTCAGTGTAATAAAGTGATCCAATACGTGCACTGATATTAGACTCTTCTCCATCTTTTGCACCACGTCTTCCTGTTCGGCAGGGTTCTGTCCTGCTACAAACCACACATGTGACAAGCTTGGGGAGAGGCAGTAGAAATGTTTAACACATGGATTATCTTGAATTAGTCATTGTCATTTCACGTTCATGCCTCAAACTTGGGGATTTTTTTATGTGCTGAAACTGTAAAACGGAATGTGGGCGTATCTTGTAGATGGTTGGTAGGTCTTGGAGTCCTTCATGCCTCTCTAGCTGACATAACGGCATTAACGAGGTATATAGCCACACTAGTGGCTATATGCAGAAATACAGTTCAGGAGGAAACCTTAAATCCTTCTTTGAATATTGTCCCTTTCTCTGTCCTCCTTACTAAAGCAGCTTTTCTGTGAAGCCGTGAATGTCAGCTTGCTCCAGCTCCAAGCTTCTAGAAAAATAGACCGGTGTTTATTAATGTTGTGAATTTTGATGCAATGACTTTTTTGTGCATTCGCTCTGCGAACTGATCTAAACATGCAAGACCAATTGATACTTGAGTTTATAGCTAAATGCCAACAAAATCGATCATTAGTCTGTGAAATACTGATTCTTCACTGGGGAGCTAATTGAAAGGTAACTTCTGACTTGTTAATGTTGAGTTTTATAGTTGTAGTGTTGGATTTGTTCAGTGTCACGTGTTGGTGCTAAGGTATGTGTGTTGCGCTGCGGCGGGGAGCATCAAACCACCACCCTCTGTAAAGCAGCATTAGTTCTTCTTTTCCTCTTTTAGCAGGTCATCCTGAACAACTGCAGCAGAGGTATTGCGCTTGGCAAGAACCTGGGGATCGCTGCCTGCTGCCTTCGCTCCCTGCTACCCCTCGAGTAGCCTGTACGTCAGAGCTCCGCCTCGTCCTAGCTAAGGCAAGTTGTGTCGATTTTACCTAAAGGGGGCCTATAGGAAAGATGGGGAAAATCTTTTTAGTAGGGCCAGCTGTGTCAGGACAAGGGGTAATGCGTTTAAACTAAAACAGGGTAGGTTTAGACTAGATATAAGGAAGAAATTCTTTACAATGCGGGTGGTAAATCACTGGAACAGGTTGCCCAGAGAGGGGGTGGAGGCCCCATCCCTGGCAACATTCCAGGCCAGGTTGGACGGGGCTGTGAGCAACCTGATGTGGTTAAAGGTGTCCCTGCTCCCTGCAGGGGGGTTGGACTAGATGACCTCTAGGGGTCCCTTCCAACCCAAAACATTCTATGATTCTGTGACTCTACTGGCTTTCCCTAGTTCTGCTGCCCTGCAAAGGCTTTCTAAAACCCCATCTCTGTAATGTATAATGCGATGATACAGTTTGTTAGAGTAACTAAAAACCCTCAAAATGAAGTATAGAGTTTGCACCTGATACGCTAAGGAGATTTGTAGGGTCACTAAAAAGTCTAGGTTACAGCGAGTAGCAAAAGTAGTGCACCTTTTCTGCCACGCAAGGGGGTGAGCTAGTTTTCATGCTCTCTGACTTGTTTTTCTCAAGGAGTCTGCTTATAATTAGTCATTTCTAATTTCCTGATTCTCTTGTAAATGCAAATTCCAACAAAACCTCTTTTTTTCTGGCATGACAACTCAAACCAGCATCTCTTATGCCTTGTGGAGTGTTTCAGTAAATTTCCTTCTACTTTTCCTCAGTTCAGGTGCCTTCAAAATCTAAAGTAATCTTGTTTGCCAAGGTGTAGTAAAGTTCATCAATTAGCCTAAGACACAATGTTCGCAACAATTACAGGTACTTAAAAAAACAGTGCCTAACCCGTGTCTGGAGTGTCTGTTAGCACCTCGCAATATTAGGTAAGGCCCAAAGTACTGAATCAGTAGTAATATGAGCTTGTGTTGTGCATATTGTATTACCTTTTTTAATTCCATAAAATACATTTTTTTCTTTCCCTCACTGAGATAGGCCATCCACACGATAAGAACAACTTTTGGATGCTGAGATGAATTTATTTGGAATTTACCACGTTTCCATTTCACACTCTTTGCCCTTTCCCCCTTTCGAGATTGCTAGTAGGATCTGAGTGATCGCAGTTCTCAACGTGAATATGAGAAGTGATCCCAGGAAATACTCTTTGCATTGGCAACATTCTCCCGAGGACTTGTCCCTTAGAAATTCTACCGTTGTATCTGATGGGATGGATGCAGACTAGTTTTACACAGAAACCTGGTGAAAGTAAGAGGAGGGAAACCATCAGATGACTGCTGAAGCACTTGTTCTTCTGTGCTAACTCTGTTTCAGAAATACTAACGTTTTCTGTCTTGTCCTTTTTGCTGAGAGCGCAATACTGGAAATACCAAAGTAGCAAAGACACTGTGGTCATAAAAAAATAGAGATAGTGGTTGGAGTAGTTGTCTTGGTGGAAGGGGGAAGGTGGGAAGCAGGGAGAAGGTGGGAAGCAGGGAGAAGGTGGGAAGCAGGGAGAAGGTGGGAAGCAGGGAGAAGGTGGGAAGCAGGGAGAAGGTGGGAAGCAGGGAGAAGGTGGGAAGCAGGGAGAAGGTGGGAAGCAGGGAGAAGGTGGGAATTCCCGCTTTAGTAAAGAGCAGAGCTCCAAGATGTTCTATAGAACTCAATTACTTGCGTTCTAACATAGGAGCAAAACGTTGCAGAAACTTGCACCTTGCTTAACTGCTTGGCTTGCTACAAGGTAATACAACCTATATGACCTCAAGGCAAAGAAATATTAAATACAGCTATTTACCTGATCCACTGATTTGGACTCCATCATCAATGGCATTTCCATTGTGGAAGAATTTAATGGGTCCAGAGAGCTGGCCGGAAAAGGGAGCGTACACCGTTGCTCCATCAGCACAGATGACATCCACGCCCGTGTGCCTTCCTTTACCGTTGCGTCTGAAAAGAATATTCATTAGAGAAGTCTCTTGTCAGGCCTGATGTTATACAGAGGGAGATCAGTTAGCATGCTACAAGATCTGGAAATGGGTTGTTTGTACTGAGGCACCGTTGGCGTGGGTGACTGGTTGAAGAATCTATAATAATGTTTTTTGGTGTAGGTGATGTAATGCCATGTGGTGTTGATGACCTGTTGGAGTTGCAGTTTCACAAATTTGAGGGGAAAAAAAAAAAAAAAGAGAAGTCTTTCTTCCAAGCCTTTAAATAGAACTGTAGAGTCACCGGAATGTTGGTTGGCAGGTACCTGTGGAAGACATCACATCCAACCTTCCACTTGAGTCAAGACTGTTCCCAACACCATGTCAGGTCCAGCATGGCTTAGTCTGAGTCATAAAAATCTCCAAGCACAGAGGTTTTATGAACAATGTGGACAACCTGTTCTGGTGCTGCATTACCCCTATAGTGAAAACGTTGGTTCCTGTCCAACCTAAACGAAAGCTGTAATTCTTAAATGGCTTAAACAGAGTTCAACTCTATTTCAGTGGAGCAGCAACAACCCCCCACGTGTTCCACTTGTAGTACCTTGGAGCTCCGTAGTATCCGCAGCCGTACTTGTCACAGCCTCTTATCTCATTCGTAGGATTCCCGGAGCACACTGTTGCCCATCTGCTGTCTTGTTGTGGGAATGGTGGAACAACTTTGAAATAGAGACACACAGCACATCAAAGTTAACTTTTGGGTTCCGTTTTAAGTGTTGCATGTTTGTAACTGCTATGTTTTAATTTTAGGTATGTAGGAACATACTGGAATTGCATCCTACGCATGTAGTTGGATGTTTCCTCCACAAAGTTTGTCATCCTTTAGGAAATGTAAATAGAATGTACAGCTAAGACTAGATTGTAATGTTTCTATATTAGGGTTATCTCATATAAGGAACATGCTTTAAAGACAAAAATTCAGAAAGTGTCGCAGTTCCTGGAGTGTAATCTGAGGGACAGGAAAAGACTCAGTTTTGTTTCTTATTCTACACCCAGATGATGGAACTGGACTCCTCGAGTCGTCTTCTCCATTACTACCAATGTAGTATTTGTATTTACAAAGAGTCATCCTAAAGTCTGCTAAGCTGCAATACGGAAATCATTGCTAGTAGTTAAAAGGGGACAAACAGAAGAGATGTCTCAGTTTATTGCTGAGACTTGATGCTGCTGTGTCATGGGGGGCAAGAGTTGCAGCTTGATAAGCCGATACATTCTTCAGTCCCGTTACGCTGTGTTCATAATGTGTATTTTCTTCCAGATGTTGCTGTCAGAGAGAACCTAAGAGGGGACTATTACTATTTGATATTGTTGTCCTTATTTGAAATAAATTAATTTAATTTTCACTCATTATACTACTTATTCGGGGGGGGGTTGGGGAGGTTTTTGGTTGGTTGGTTTTTTTACCAGGCGTAAGTAGCTGAGTAGGATCAGAGTGGTCGCAGTTCTCAACGTGGATGTGAGAGATAATGCCAGGAAATACTCTTTGCATTGGCAGCATTCTCCCGAGTTGTTGCCCTCTGAGGATTTGGCCGTGGTATCTGATGGGGTGAATGCAGACAAGCTTCACACAGTAACCTGGAAGAGATGGGAGAAGGGAGCAGGGTCAGGAAACATCAGCTGCGTCTGTTGTTGGGGCGAGCACAGAACTGTCCGTGCTAGCTTCTTACTGGAGACTGTAATGATGAAGCAGAAGTGTAGGCAAGGTACCAACAATGCTGAAATATAAAATTACTTGGATTGCTATGGAAAAGAGGGAGTTGGAAAACGGACAGGACAACATCCTCTCAGCAAAATTGAGGGCACATTTCTGATACTTTATTTTTACTGTTTCCTGGTGAGTTTTTTTTTTGATGTGGGGTGGTTGTTTTTCCAACTCCCTTCTTCCCTGCTCTCCAAGAAAAGCATAGGAAAAGGACTACATCCTGCTGGTGCTGATTTCTGCTACTTCTTAGTAGCAGTCTAGTTGTGTTTCCATGTGGGAACTAGAGAGGGCATAAGATTAATGAATGCTTTGCTTGAATTGAAGAGCCACAGAAACCTTAAGTAAGCAAAATGATTACTTGTGGGTGCCTCGCGACCTATCTGCTGTTACTACTTGCCTGATCCCCTGATTTGGACTCCATCGTCGATGGCATTTCCATTATGAAAGAATCGGATGGGTCCGGAGAGCTGGCCGCTGAAGGGAGCGTACACCGTCGCTCCGTCGGCGCAGATGACATCCACGCCCGTGTGCTTGCCCTTACCGCTGTGCCTGAAAGCGTAAAGGCGCAGTTAGAGAAGGCCGTCAGGCTTAACGTTATGTACAGATAGATCAGTTAACACAGGGCGGCATCTGAAGCTCGTCTAACAAAATTTTTGCCTCTGCAATGAAATTGGAAAGAAATCTTTTATTCTGGCTAAATGTTCGTATTGCTCTGACCTTCCTTAAAGGGGGATGGGATTTCCAACTGTAAGTGCATTTTTATTTTCCCAGGTTCATGGGATGTTTCAAGCTGTTACAGAAAAGTACCACTGTTCTACCCCCAAATACATCTGTGCTGGTGTAAAATGGAATCTTATGTTTGGTGTTTTCTCATTCAGAAATTCGGAAGCTGCATGATGAGGATGGATGCTTCTTCCAGTGCCTGAGGGGAGGAGACGACAGGAAAACGCAGGGAAGGCAGGAGTCATTCTACATATAAAAGCATTTTTTTAGGGAAATACAACCTGCTCTGTTGTGAGGTGCCTACTTAAAGACAACGATGCTGGCAGACCTTTAGCTTGTGTAAATTAATCTACTTGGCTTCCTGCAAGCTGTCGCTGAATGTTAGTTACACATCTGGTCTGTAAGCAACAAGAACATATGACACAAATCCTTGAAGTACTTTCCATTTCATTTACTTTGGCTGCTAATTCGTGTTATGGTCTCGCTTTTTCACCCATGCATCAGTTCATAGCGGTGGTATTACTGCACTCCTGCGAGATTGCCAAGTAACATACCAAAAAGGAGTATGAGGTCCCGCAGGCAACAGTATTCCCTCATTCTAAGTGTCAACTCTGGTTAAATTCTGCTCTTTCTCCTGTGTGAGCATTTCATTTGGGACAGCAACAGCGAACCCCCACAGCTCCAGACTCCCGATGCCCCGCTGTGTTACCTGTCGGCGCCGAAATTGCCACAGCCGTATCTATCGCATCCCCGGATTTTGTTGGTGGGATTCCCGCTGCAGATCTGTGCCCAGTGCCTGTGCTGCTGTTGGGGCGGGTGTGCCTCCAGCTGCTTGGCAAAAACTTCACGTGCAAAAGAGGAAAACGAGGACAATTCAACCATGTGCTTGGTACAGTACAACAGAGAAGGGGCAACATAGGGTGTTTAAAGCGGAAGACATGAGCTCATGGGAGTTTATAATTTCAGAAACTACGTAAAAGAACGTGGTGCAACCTGCTATATAGATTGATCCCTTTTTCTTGAGGTCTTATTTTAAGGTACGTTAAAATGAAAGCAAAGCTATAGGTAAATATTTTTAATATTAGTTCATGAAAGAAGTCAAACTGCTTTCTTCATGAAACCTCTGAACACTTTAACATCTGACTCTAACCGCATACCTAATTCCATATTTTATGATAGTCATAACTCTGCACATTGCCATAATTCTTCCTAAAACTAGATTGAAAAAAGTTAGCATTACTTACGTTGGAACAAATTTCAATAATTTGTTAGTGTCTGCCTAAAACCAGTCAAGACCAACTGCAGTATAGCAATCCCAACTCACCAGCGGACACCACGCTGACCAGAGCGACCAGGCTGAGAGCTGTCATTTTTGCGGCTGTTTCACCGGTGTTCTTTGATCGAACCAAAGACGTTGAGCAGTAGCTGCCTGGGCTATTTTATGTGGTTATGAAAGCCCAAGGCTGGTGTCTTGGCCAATCAGTCTTGAGCAAAGTATTACAGCTCCCGGCAAATGGTGTTGCCATATTAGGCACTGAGGATGTCTACAAACTCTTAACAGTTGTTAGGGCTGGTTGGGAAAGATGGAGAAAATAATTGGTCTCTTAGCACACAGTAACAGATGGAAATGAACAATCCCACATTTCGGGAAGCTCTGGCTGAACCGTTTCTTAAGACCTTGTCTTCCCCCTCCTGAAGCAAAGGCACGTGTAGGCCAAAAATGGTCGGAACCAAAAATATGGCCCAGAGGACTGAGCTGGAGGGGAAAGATGGGCAAAACTCCACGGTGGATGTAACCAGTTTGTCCTTCACTGCTAGGTCCAGTGCCCATTAGAGCTTTCCAACAGAGTGACTGAGAAGACCTGAAGCTGTTCATGTTTGGTGTAGCATGGGTATTCACTTAGGCTAAGAAATACGTACACTTTTGCATGGAAACCTTTTTTCCTGTTCAGCTGAAATTATCACCTAGCCTGGACTTAAATCCGTGAAGTCTTTTCACTGAAGCCCTAGTTTTTGGCAACTAAGTTCTTATTAAAACATCTTCAAGTTCTGAAACAAACAGTTGCAAACCCAAGTTGTATGGCATAACTGACTTGGAGTTAAAAAAATTCAAGGTTTTAAAACGATTCATTTAGTGTCTGCTTGATTTCGGCTCTTGTACTGTTAAGCAGGCTCCTCAGTGTCTCTCTTAATCCTTCAGTTTGATTTTTCTGCACTACTTCTAGGAAAGCGTTAGATTTTCTTTACAGACATGTCTTAGTTCACACGAAATTTAAATGAGTCACGGTGCTTTCGCATAAACTGTCTGATATTCCCAGTTACAGAAACCTCTGGAAGGCCCGCAGGTTTTATTCGAAGGAGAAACAGATGTCCCTGCCCCACTTCTAGTTTGCAAAGAGCATCTGTACGTTGTTTTTCCTGAAATCTCCACGGAACGACCAGCTGGAGACAAATTTTTCGCTTGTGGTTCCAAGCTTTTTTTACAGCCAATATTCAAGCCCCAAGGCCAGGTTGGACGGGGCTCTGAGCAACCTGATCTAGTCAGCAGTGTCCCTGCTCCCTGCAGGGGGGTTGGACTAGATGACCTCTAGGGGTCCCTTCTAACCCAAAACATTCTATGATTCTATGAAGCCATCACTTGGCCCTCCCTGGGGTTATCACAAGTGGCTTTGCTGATTTTTACCCCTGCTGCTTTCTCTTCCATCCTGCCAGAAGGAGCTGCTCTTTTTCACGCTCGTAGCCACCAAACAAATATTTATATAAATGTTAGGTCCCCTCAGTCTAGTTTCGATGGGGCTTTTGCTTGTAATTTGCTTGATATAAGGGAGTCTAGGCTTGCAAATGGTACAAGGTGCTGGTAAGAGCTCTCAGTGGGTGTTCAGGATTTGGGGACGCTGCTCACCCCTGAGCTGACAGAAGGGGTATGTGGGTTTTGTGACCCTTGCCAGAAAGAGCCTTCATCGCTACAGGCAGGGAGAGCTTGGGCAATGATCTTTCCAGCTTTCCAGGTGTATTCCCCTTTGTTTGGCACCAGCTTGCCGCAGAGCCCCTCGGCTCCCCTTAGCAGAGACCATCAGCACGGGAGGGGGCACGGGTGGCACCTTGCAAGGAAGACTTCATAGCATAGAGGCAGTAAAGTGTTTCTGAGCGTGGCTAGCTTGATACTCACTGCTGTAAGCTTTCTTCCCTACTGGAAACAAAACTACTTAAAAATAAAGACTTTATTTGGGTGGTGCCCGGCCGTTCCCAGTTAAGGGGTCTCTAGTGGGGTTTCTGTACAAAGATCTCAGCCAGATTTTATTCCCGATTTACTCCTGACTGCCACCAGTTTGCACTAGTAGAGTTTTAAATATCTCCTTATATAAACTTTACTTGGGCCAGACCTGCCTTGAAAAGCTAATGATTTTTCTAGACTTTTGTGAACTCGCGTGCTCCTAATTTTACCAGGGAAGGGACTGCAGCACCTCCATCCACCCCACAACGCCTCGCAAAGGAAGGGCTGGTGTAAAGTCAGCCCGGGTGGGAGGCACGAGGGGAGAAGTACAACTGTGCTGTAGGTGCCCCGACACTGAAGGGGCTTTTCTCAGGGTCCTGTTTTGCAGTCTGGTATTTTGTAAAACAGCTCTAAGCGACCCATTCTTTGTCATTTTTTTCCATCTCTTTTGTGTTACAGAGCGGACTCCAAATTGCTCGTAGCTGTGTGCGTTCTTTGTGTTTTCTCCAGAAGAGATCTTAACAGCATTGCACCTCGCTCTCTCCTTTCTAAAACACATCAGGATGCCATTTGCTACCATGATGCATGTAACGTGCTTCTGGTAAGGTGTTCTTAGTGAGAGAGTTTTCAAGTGTATGATGTTGCAGCTGAGATTTCTCGGTGCGTTCCCCACCTTTCCTGGGCCAGCTGGAAGGTGCGGACCTCTCGCCTTGGGCATGAAGAAGCTCTGAACCCAAGCTGGTGGGATTCCCGTGTTGGGCAACGGAGACGTTCATATAACAGTTGGTAGGTGCGGTTGTGAAAGACACGAATTGGCCGCTTAGGACACACTAACAGAAGGATATGGGACAACCAGCCAGGGTTGCATGGGAGCTGCAGTTGCACCATTTCCTTCCCCGTGGCAGGGAGCGGGCAGGGAGATGGAGAGGAGCCGGCGTGCAGCACGCTGGGAGGAGGTGGGCTGGCTTGGGGAGCGACGGCTTCTTTCTCAGGTATGAATGGTGCGAATTGCCCGTTTTGCCCCTCTATGTCAGTAGTGACTTCCGTGGCTGTGTAAGTCCCTTCGAGGTCCTCACGGACTGAGCAAGAGTGCAGGGGGCAAATGCCGGTGTTTGGGCTGATACCAACAGGCAGTGGATGCGTTGAGCCCGCTGCTGTCCAGGAGCGATCCCGCCTTTGCTCTTCAGCCTTTCCAAAGATACCGTGACTCTGCTCTCTAAATCACGTGGTATTTCGGGAGGGCCCACTGCCAGTTTCCAGGGCTTCTGGATAGGTGGTACCTGCCCTGTGTGTGTCTGTAAACCTTGCAAACGTTAGGCTAGGCCCTGTTAAGATATTAATTATCTTAATATTATCTCTTAATGAGTAAATGGTAAAATGATGGAATAAGGTTTTTGGAGGAAAACAGCCAGAAAACTGAGACCCACACCTGGGCGATACCCGTGGAGTCTTTGAGCAGAAGCATCAGCCAAAGCCATGGCCAAACCCCGAGCCAGGGCCAATCCAGCCCCCAGCAGGGCCTGCGGTTTCCTTCCCGCTGTGCTGCCGTCCGCCGTTGGTTGCCCACAAGTGCAGGCTGGTTTCTCCATCGCTTCCTTTACACATGTTTCAGCTCGGTGGGATTCAACGCACGTCCAACAACTGATGATTGGGTCCATGCAGTCCTTCCTCTCTGCAACCTCCGCGGGGCTGCAGCCCCAGCGAGCTGGATAAATGCGAGCCGCACATCTCATTTCTTGGTGATGTTAGAGTACCGTAACTGTAGGGTTGCCAGGCTTGTCAGCAGGCAATTGAAAAGGTAAATCCTCTTCCTAACTGTATTTTAGAGAACGATGGGCTTGGTCCTTCTTGGGTAGCCCCATGTGTTCAGTGTGGGAGCAAGTCAGCCCTGAGCACTCGCCTCCCGGCTGGTCTGCCTCCAATATGTTATTAAAGAACCTTGAAAGCTGTTTCTATAGAAAATAAATACTATTCTTTGTGCTAATCATTAAAAATCAAATTATGATTTAAAAATTACCTGCAGAAGAGTTTACTCGTGCAATTAGCAGCACAGGCTTTGGTGGTGAAAATCAGGCTGGCACAATGTAAATCAGCTTGGGCTCGCTATTTATTCGGGCTTCCGATCCCTTGACGAGGCTGAGAAGAGGAAATTAGCCGCAATGATTAATTAAGCTTTGTGTACGTGGCTTATGTTGTAGTATCGCTGGAAAATCAGCAGATCGCGCTAGCTGATCAGCCCCGAGGCACGGCTGGGCACGGCCCTGGGCACAGGGCAGCGGGCTGGAGGGGCGAGCGTTGCCTTTCTTCTTGGCTGAGGATGAGCTGAGGATGAAGCTGAGGTGGTGCTGGTGCCTGGGTCTGATTGAAGACTCCACCTCGAATTTATTTTGCCTTTTTTAATACACTTGTTAAGCCTGACTTGGGCAGGTTTTAATGGGGAGGATGGAGGAACGCAAAAGAAAAATCTTTTTACTCCTGATGCCCTATCCTGTGGGGAGGACAAAGCTCTGGCTTAATCCTCCGAAAGCCCTTTAATGCCTGGGGAAATAGAAGGGAATAGTGCAGGCTTGGGTTGCAGCCTTAGGCAGTTCGGGCTTGCACAGTTTGGGATCCCAGCTTATCTCTCTGTCTGGCACCTTGTGGCACAAACTTATAAAATGAAAGGGATAGCAAAGGAAAAGGATCCCTGCAGAACCGGCGCAGAAAAAGAGCAATTCTGCATGGCCTGAGTTAGCCAACTCTTCCCTGAAAAGCCTGGTTACCCCCGTGACTCCCCCGGCACCCTTTCCCCTCACCTTGAATATTTCTAGAACCGTGTCTTTTCCCAGCCCTTTCCTTCCCTCCCAGAGCCAGCTGCGAGTTGTGCTTTCCCTTCTCCTACAGCCAGTTATTTCTGTCACTAGACTGAAAGGATAAAGCTGGATTTCCTTACGCTGTTTGTCCCAGCTGCTCTGCAACCTGAACTAGAAAGCCGTATTTACTTTTTCTTCTCTGCTGCTGGGTTACAGCCCCAGCTAAACCAGGGATTTTCAGCATCTGCCCTCTACCTCTCTCAGGCACCGGCTGGAGCATCCCGCATCCCTGCACCAACGCCCTGCGCCTCCCTGTGCTGCTGGAAAAACTCAGATTAAACAATATTTCCCTGAAAAGGTTTTTAAACCCAGCCTGTGGGGACAGAGCGGAAAAGCGCTGAGCTGTTGCCAGTAACGTACGGGTGGAGGGGAGCGAAGCCGGTGAGTTGGGAGCAGCTCCGCCACAAGCCAGGGGGGACCACGAGTCGCTGGGAGCGGGCGATGCCCCCGGTCTCTCTGGCGTGCAGGAGCGCAGGGTGCTGTGCCCAGGGCAGGGGGAAGGCAGCCCCGGGGCTCTCGGGGCTCTTCTGGCGTTCGTGCTCCTCCCAGGGCCCTGGCGATGCCTGCGTGCTGTGCCTTAGAGAGGAGGTGATGGGATCTTCTGTCCCCATCGCCAGGTTCCTGGTGCATCTGACAGCTGAGGGAGGGGGAGGGAGACAACTGTGACCTAGGGAAGAGCTTACCTGTCCTTGCTGGGGGAAAAAACCTGTCGGATCATGTTTTCTTTCCCATACGAGGACTAAAATCAAGTAAAAAAAGCTTATTTTGCAGTAGCGTGTACCAAGGCCCTGCTCGGTCAGCCAGGTCAGCTCAGTTTTTCATTAGGCTTTGCAGGGAGAAGTGGGGGCTTGGTTGGGACCTTCCCTCTCCAAATGTGAGAAGTTGGTAACTGGGTTAAAAACTGGGATTTTTAACCAAGTGAAGCTTAGGTGGAAATATTTCTTTTCTGCAAGCAGCCAACTCCATTTCAAAAATAAAAGAAGAAATTGGTCAAAACTGGAAAACCCTGGGGACTTTTGCTGAAAGGTTTCTGCTTTCAGTATAAGGAAGAGGGTTTTTTGCACAGAAAAGGCAGTTGCACTGACTCAGCACCAGTGCCCGGCTGCCTCCTGCCCCCGCAGGTTTGGGCTGCATATTTATACGGCCGGGCTGGCGTTTGATCCATGGCAAAGTTGCAGTGGTTCCTGGGGAAGGCAAATGGGACGCAGCAGGTTAAGCACCTTCCACGGATGGAGCAAATATCTTCCTGTCATTTCTTAGAAAAAACAAATCTGCTGTCAGGACACGTGCAGCTCCCCCCCCCCAAAGCAGCTCCCCTGCTTGCCCGGGGCTGTGCTTGCATTCGTGAATTCGTGAGCCTGCGGCACTTGCGCAGCACTTTACCCCTTGCGACTCCCAGCAGCGCGTTGGTAGCCTTGGCCTGAAAAGCCCCGGCCCCTTAACAAGAGCTTGTTGTCCCGGGAAAGGCTTCAGCTGATTTACTAATGGAAAGAAATGCCTCGCTTGGACAAAAAGCAACCAGGGTGTGCCAAGGCAATCCTGAAGTCTGGGGACAAGGAATGAGTTACTTCATTAATGTTGTTTTATGGTTTTGGTGATGGGCCCCGGGAAAGATTTGGGTTTCAGCTTTATACAGGTTTTTGGTTTTTTTTTTTCTCCCCAGCTGCGTTAAAAAAAGCAGAACCCAGCCCAAACCCTGTGACAGCACCAAAGAAATTCAAAACTGTTTGTAGTGAAGCAGCCCTTTAATAATGTGATTTTCCATATGCAAGCACAAGTGAACTTTCTGGCTTATTGAAGACATCTTCGTGTTTGGCTGCAAAGAGAGCAGCGACGTCCAAGAGGAGTGAGCTGGAGCACGGCTCGCCGTGCTGCTGCTGAGCCCCCAGGATCGGCAGCAGGGTTAGGGTAATGGCTAGGCTCAATGGTCTGAAAGGTCTTTTCCAACCTAAATGATTCTGTGATTCTATGATCCACGGCCTCCCAGCCACTCCTCCGCTCCCCATGGCTTCAGCCTTCACCTACGGCCTCTACAACTGCCTGGCAGGAGGGGGTAGCGAGGTGGGGGTCGGCCTCTTCTCCCTGGTCAGGGGTGATGGGATGAGGGGGAATCATCTGAAGTTGCACCAGGGCAGGTTTAGGTTGGACATTAGGAAAAATTCCTTCCCTGCAAGGGCTGTCAAGCACTGGAAGGAGCTGCCCAGGGAAGTGGTCAAGTCCCCATCCCTGGGGGGATTTAAAAGCCAGGCAGATGAGGTGCTCAGGGCCAGGGTTTAGCGGTGGGATGGCAGGGTTAGGGGAATGGTTGGGCTTGGTGATCTTAAAGGGCTTTTCCAACCCAAACGATTCTATGATTCTACACGTGCACTGATGTACAAGACACGGTAACAGCTTTACAGCGTGCGTTCCACCCTACGCGAGTCCATCTGTGCTCAGACGACCACCAGCGCCCTGTGCATGGATGCTTTTTAGGTGGAAGAACTGTCTGAGTCTCAGTGGCTTCCACTTTACCGGGGTGACTGCCTATATGAACACGCAAGCGGGGGGCTGAAGGCTTTGCCGCCCGTTTACAGGTTGGGGGTAGGATCTGTTAAGTCGCAGTTCTGGATATGGACGCGGGACGTAATTCCTCGGGAGACCCTTTGCACGGGCAGCAGGACGCCGATTTGCTCTCCCTTCCGGACGGGGCCGCTGTACTTGACGGGTCTGATGTAAAACATCTTAATGCAGAATCCTGTTAGCAGGGGAGAGAGAAGAGGGGGAAACTGTTGCTCCTATGAAAAGGTTTAAAGGCCTGGCAAAGCCACGACGTTCAGTAGCACAATACAAATGGCAATAAAGTGATAAGAGATTCAGCAGCAGAAAAAGTTACAGAAAATGCTGTGATGCTCCTATAGCGCGAAGGAGAGAGAATAAGAAAAGAAATAAATGAACATGGGGGAGGGTAGGGCAGGGGCTTAAGGTGGGTAAAACTGGGGGGTAAAAAAGCAAATCAGAGGCTGTTCCTTTAATTATCCAAAATGTGCGCAGGGACCAGCTCCATCCTTTGGCTTTTTTTAATAGCAGCGATGTAGTGCTGTCATCCTTTCAGTCAATTTTCCTGCGCTAGCAGAACCTGGATTTCAAAGTTACAGTTTTCACTTGGACTCACGTGCAAGCACCCTGCACTCCAGGTTGCGTTCGTGATTTCTGGCTCAGTTTAAAGCTCTCTAAATGAACC
>JAKFQP010000305.1:0-82670 GCA_023375905.1 Nycticorax nycticorax
CACACCCAAAAACTCTTTGACAAACAAGGAGCTACCTGCAGACTGGTGCAGTTCTAAGGTGGGGGAACAAATGCATGTGCTAAAGGCTGTTACCTGTTTAGTTGGTGTCAGGTTAGTCAGGGCGCTGAGATTGGCTGTATCTGTTATCACCATGGTTTGTGGTAAGATGCCTGTATGTGTGTATTGGGCCACTTCAGACTTGGGGCCGTAGAGAGCTGTGCATGAAAGAAAACAAGATCATGTGGATGCTGGAGCTTTGCATGAGATTAGTTTGGCTGAGTTCTTTTCCTCATGCACGTGGACCTGCTATCTGTCTCTGAAACAGTGGGAGTGGAGGGACAGGGAGACGAATGCAAGAGCAAAATAATTTCATAATTAAAGCAACAATAATAGAAGAGGAAAACAGAGTGCTGCAAGCCCAAGGACCCAGCAAATGCTCCAGAACGGAGCCTTTAGTTTTTTGTTTGCTTGAGCAAATGAATTCACATTCTTACCGTGAGGGTTCTGTATCTGGGCCATGGTAGCCATGAAGGGGCTCTGGTTGATGTGGCTCTGGACCTGCTGCATGAGGGGCTGCTGGTAGGATGGGTGCAGTTGCTGGGAGAACTGGACGGGCTGCAGGGTAGTGAGGCTGCTCCCCATGCTGTTTATTACAGGTACGCTCTGGGGCTGGGTTGACGCCAGGCCTGAAAAACAAGGACTGATGATAGTAGTGTCACACACTGTGGGAGGAGTGTGGCTGCTCTGCAATAGGAACGTCTGAAATAGCCATTGTGGCAGGCCTGTTGTTGCAGGGTGATCTTGGATCCTGCTTTTCAGGTGTTCTGTTTGCTATCTGTGATTATGAATAGATTTCATGCCTGTGAAATTGAAGCGGGAGGGTGCAAAATGTACAATGCAGACAGGTACCATAAAACCACCTCTGTCTTCCAGTCTTTGTTGCTGTGTACATCCTTGTGTACCAGTATAGGTCACTTTCCAGTTTGGTGATAACCTGATACAGAGTTCCAATGGGGAGGCCTTGCTCAGGCGTAAACTCAGAGCATCATCTCATGTCCAGTTCATTTTATTCTTTTTTTATGAAGCTGTTGGCAACAGAGAGAACTATGCTGTAGCTGTCCAGCTGCATGAAACTGAGTTTAAGCTCATTTTGCTTGGGCTGCCAAATTTTGACCAGTGAGAAAGAGGGAGAAGGTTTCACACATTACTACTCATTTCCCATGACTGTCCAGACCCTGTTCCCGTAAATCAGCAAGTTTTTCCAGCACTGAGAGATTTCCACTATGTGGAAATGTAAGAGGAGAGTATACATTTTATCTTCTTTTATCTAATGAGATACACTTTGACAGTAGACTAGTCCTGAAATGAAAAGAAATCTCATACAAGTCCAGAAAAGCTGTCAAAGTGAAAAATTTTAAAAAATAGTAATTACTGCTGTGGGTTCCAAAGGCATATGCTGCTCTTTGCAGGAAATAGAACAGGATATTTTGTCTTTCAAGCACTATGAACATGCTTCAATTTTCGTACTTTCTTAAAAGTATTACATTTATATTTGAGAAGATGCAGAGCAGCAAAACAAAACATTGGCATAGGAATAGATTGCAAAAATCCCTTGCTCTTAAGATGTGAGTTTGTGTGTAACTTAATTCTAACATCAATAAGGAACGTCTGTCCCTTATTTCCATTGGTACTTCTAAGTAGTGCTGCTGAAGGTCCTTAGTGTTTGTGACAATTTCCCCAGGTTCATATCACTGCCAAATTACTACTTTTGTCTCTGAAAATGAGGCAGGTAATTCTAACAATTACAAGCAGAGTCATTACAGAACACTACTCACCTATCACCAGGGTGGAGGCACCTGTGTTGGTGAATGCTGGTGCTAGGGATGAGGTTTCACCAGCTCCAATTGCCATTACACCTGGCAGTGATGCCATGATAAGGTTCTGAGTTTGCTGGCTCAGTGCATGTGGATTTTGCTCTAGGCTGTGCAAGGCGGTCAGGGTGCTGACAGGAGGGAGAGTTCCTCCGGGAGCCGAGACCTGTGTGAAAGGAGGACTGTGAAAATGCCGTCTGCAGAAGGTTGAGTATGGCAAGTCCCAAAGCTGTGATAAATGTCCTTCTGCCTGCCTGCTCTGACCACTTGCTAACTATAAAGACTTCACAATGGCTTGTCTGCAGTTTCCCTGTCCTCATCAATTAACTAGCAAAGGTCAGCTGTTGAAATACTAAGAGTAAATCCTTGCTGGTTTAGTTCTTTCATGTTTAAGAAATCATAAGGGTTTTACAAACAAGAATGAGATTAGTCCCGTTGCATTCTCTATAGGGAAAGCTTATCTTCTGTTTTACAGCTGAGTGTAGAAGACGATGCTCAGAGAAATTAAGGGGCTCAGGTAATTTTACATAGTAATTTTAGCTGCAGAGTTCAGCACAGAATCCAGGAGTTCCTCTTTTCTTGTTCATCATTTCCTCTGAGAAATGCCTGTAATTTCCCTTTCTCCCAGCAAGTGTCTCTTAGTGGATGGTGGTTTTTTTGATTGAGATTTTAAAGGAGTTGCTTAAAAGTTTCCTTAGAGCTTTTTCTCATAGAGCATGTTCTTCAGGCCCCATTACCTGGCAGTTCCCTGCTGTTAGAGGGGAAACATACCTGTTAGATAGAACAGGACTGTTCTGTGCTTGGGTGTCTTGCTGATTCAGTCTGTCCTTCAGGCATTGAGAAATTTAATAACTTGACTGTTTCCTCAGCCTCTAAAATGAATAATGTAACCTGTGTCTGTGCTCTAATGGGGTTTTGAGTTTGCAAGGTCCTTTGGAGACCTGTAGTTGAAGTACTGTGGAACAGCAAAATAGCATTCTAATAATTTGGCTGATAGAGAAAGTTCTATGCTTTAGATTATACTTTTTTTTTTTCTCCCCTCGGACAAAAAGCTGTAAGGAATCTTTAGTAAGAGTAAGCACCAATAGGTTAAACAGTGGGATGAATCACCTTGATATCAATTTTAGAAGACAGCTGTAGAAGATTTTCAGCACCTCATGAAAGACACTGTTCTTCAGAAAAAGACCAGAAAGCCAGCAAAGTGAATGACTGATGAGATTTAAGTCATGCTCATTTTTAGTGAACTTAACTGCCTCAAGGCCAGTATGCACTAATGCAAACTTCTGCCAACTGTTTCCCTGTAAGCAAGGGAACATGTGCAAACTGAAAATGATCAGTCATATAGTTCTAGTGCTTCATTACTAATTATGTGGGAAAAGGTTTGGTCAACTCTCAAAAGGAAATTTGCTTTGAGAAGGCAGATTGCTACCATCTAGATATCTAGTAAATGTCTCAATGGTATGTGCTGCTTACAGGCTGTTGAGCTTAATTTTTTCAGGTAAGATAGATATAAGTATGGGTCTCTGTTCTGTTAATCCCATTGGTATCTAATTAGCTATCTTGAGATATGTAGAGTTCAAATGAGAGTTGGAGATGATGATGAGAATCTCACTGGGGAAAGGAAGAGAGAAACGGGTTTCCTGGGAAGAAGGAAATCAAGTCATATCTTGAGCTGTAGTTTTTCAGAACAGTCTGTTTTGACTGATCTTAAGGAAATGGCTATGCTTCTTGCTTTCATGCTCTAATACCCACCCTTGCCAGCAGTCTAGAGGGCACATGTACCTCAGGACTGGTCATGTTACAATGGTCAGTGCAAAGTGGCTATGTAATATCTCTATAAAGAGGTGGGTTTTAGGAGTATTCTAGGAAAAACTACTTCTAAATAATCCATGTTGTGACCACAGGCAGAGGACCTGATGTCCTCCAGTCACCAGAATTTAAGTCTGCATCACTTACCAGCTTAGTGTCTGTGCTCAGTAGGTTCTGGCTGGGTTCCAGTCCAGGGGGAGAAACCTGATGCAGGATGGTTTGGGTGGTCACCATGGAGCTGTTCCCATGGTGGTTGCTGCTGGAGGACTCTGCCTCGCTGGCTGGCTGCTGGCTGTACCTCACTCCTGCATCACAACAGGAGGGAAACTGGCTGTCAAAAGTGAGAAACTGAGAAACTCTGGCAAGCACTAAATTCAGTTTCCTTTGCAGGTGCTTCCCTTTAGATGTTTGAGGCAGAGACAAGGTGGGTAGTAGGGGAACAGGCATTCTTGCCACCCTGCCCTGGCTTTCCTCTGTAACTCGGTGCAACTGCTTCCTCAAATACTGACTTTAAGGTATGGCTGTGTGTGCTGCAGGGAGCAATCAGAGTTCACTAGAAACCACCCCTCTGGATGTGGGTGTAGGGAGGATAGAGTCTCAGCAAGATCATCTCAGAGAGAGAGCAACTACCAGCTCTGGCCTGTGAAGCTGAAAATAGCTCTGCTCTTTTTGGATGGAGAATGACCTCTCCTGATGCCTGAAAACTCAGTCATAGAGTCCGATGGTGCTGATATGTATGGGAAAGAGTGGGAGGCACACACATGAGTGAAAGGATACAGAACTGACTTGTGATGGCAGCCAGTGGATGGCTGCTTGAAAGGGGATTGCTGCCTGCCAGCCATGAGGGAGTGCAGGATGTCAAAGAGTGAGGAGATTTGGCTGAAAGTTTTGTTATTGAGCTTTGTCACCCTTGCTATTCTAGCCACTCTCCTCACTCGGAGACATGGTCTCTTTGTCACCAGTGCTCTTCACTTGTAGCATTGTCTGCTTTTTCTATCTGTAGATTCACCTCCTAAAAGGCTGGACTTGGGAGATAGTTCTGGTGACTGAGTTTGGGTAGGTTCACTGGTGTCTCTTTCAGGTCTCCCTCTAGTTGTTTCTTACCGTGAACTTTGCTGGGTGAGAGAGCAGATGGTGGCTGGAGGGACGAAGAATTGTGAGAAGTTAAAGGAGGAGCAGAGGTGGGCTGTGGTCCACTGAAGGTGTCCATGGCCAGCTTGTGCCGGAAAGCCTCCTCCTTCCTGCGATTGGCAAACCAGTTGTAAACTCTGACCTCTGTCACCAGGTTTGAGCCCAGTCCCTGGGCCTGAGATGGGGAAACACCTCTCTGAATACACTCTGCTCTGTTGGGGGAAAGCACAAGAAGAGCCTTGCTGAGCTGGGCTTAGAGAGACAGAGTAAGTCTGCAGCCCCAGGGTGCCTGTGGTCTTGGCATGCTGGAAGAATCGTGCCAGATGTAGCAAGACATGAGGCATTACTGATCCTTTGTGGACAGCAAATGCTCGGTTGTGGCATTTCATTCAAATGTGGCTGGTGTCAGTGGTGACATCCACTGCTGTACCATTAGCCTGCCTCTCATAGGCCCTAGGTAGGCAAACACCAAGAACACAGAGGGGGCCCTGCTGTGCCTCTCTTCCTCAAAGCTAGACACCCATCTTTACCTGTTACACTCTTCCACCAGTGCCTCTCTCTCTTCTTTGCTGGGGTTTTTCTGTCTCTCATAGGCTTGGAACAGGATCTGTTGTGAGGCAGGACCCCACTTAAAGCGGTTTCTTCTTCCCTTCTTGGTGGGCAGGTCATCTCCCATGGGCTCCTCTGTCAGGATACCCTGGCCAGCGTGTGTGAATTCTGCAGGCACAAAGGGGCAAGGGAATTTGCTTTCTGGAAGCATTTCCAACAGTTCTGTCTATTTGAGTGCCTAGCAGACCCCAACGCAGCTTATTCCTGGAGAATATCTCATACAAGATGGAGGGCTGAATCTAAATGGGGTGGAAATAAAGTTCCATAATCTGCTAAAACTGGTAAGATGTTCCTAGCAGGACCATATTTATCTGTCCTTTCTCTTGCATCCATTGCATCTCTGCTCCCACCTTGTAGTAGTGAAAGCAAATGCAGCTGAGTTTAGAAGCAAGCATGACTGGAGTCCTGCTTTCCAAAACCATCCAATGGCCAGATGTCTCATTTTACTTGCAACCCACCAATAAAAAAGTAAGAAAGACAGATTCCAGACTGGTTCATGAATGTAGAATTGCATGCTGCAGGGATGGGTTCCCAGTGGGTGCCTGTAATAAAGAGGCTTAGAGGACGTGAGGTGGTAGCCCACAGTGGTTTTTCACATGAGGTGGTAGCCCACAGTGTTTTTTCGCAGTGAGTAGTGCAGCCTGCTGCTTTTTGCAGCTAGAGTAACCATTGCTTTAGCTGAAATTGCAAAAGAGTAGTTCTTGGGCAGCAATTCTCTCTCTGTCATCTGTCTGCTACACTGCTTTAGGCTGAGGATGGGTGTAGAACTCTAATTGCAAATGGAGAGTTAATAGTTTGCTTTTCTTTAGCCGAATGGAGGGTGGGTGGGTGACTGCAGGCTGCTTCATGAGGGAGTGTTTTTCCATGTACTGTTTGGTTCACCTCACCAACTGACCTAGACTTCTCTAAGCTTCCTGCCAGAAGTGGCTTTTCCTTCCATTTTTACTTGATAAAAATAGGGAGTAAGGATTAGCAAGGGAGAGCAGAGGCCTTTATGAAATTGCAATAGGAGAACAGTTGTTGCCATACTTACGCTGGGCCACCTCTCGCTGCTTGCGGACATACCAGGTGTAGAGGGCTGCCCTTTTTTGGGTCTTCATGGGAGTGCCCTTGTTGAGGTGTTGTGAGAGGTGAGATTGGTTCAGACCTGTAGTGTCCACCACCTCACGCTGAGGGATGTTGTGCTGCTGGAGGTAGGATTTGACCATCTTTGCTACTCGCCAGGGATCCTCTCTGGAAGGAGCAGAAAACAATTCTCAGGAGAGAGATATCTAACACCTGCACTCAGCAGACTTGGATTCCAAGGAAGTGCACTAGTACCTCCTGGGGTGCACCTTGCATGTCAGTCATCACCATTGTGTTTGATGAGGCCAGTGTTATCTGGCTGCTTAAGGGAAAGCTGTGCCTCAGGGCGGTACATTGTTCAGTTTTGACTCTGCATTCAGGGTAAAAACTGCATGGTATTAGAAATGAAGTGCAAAAGGTGTAGCACTAGCTTCCTTTAAACTGTTCTCTGTAGGCACTTTGGTCTCCCCTTAGAAGGGGGCTCTTTGGTTATCAAGGGAATTTCCCAGTACATGGCCATAGTCTTTGCTGTCTGTGCTCATTTGGATACAAGGTTTTGGCCTGTTCTGTCTAGGCAATTGTCATCTCTAAATGATAGAAAGTGCTGATCAGTGATGTGAGCAAGCAATGGACCTTTCTGCTAGAAAATAATGTGAATGTAAAGCATTTCTGGGCTAGTGAGAAATGGTAGAGGAGGGAAGTGATGTTGCATTTCAGTATTCAGTTGGATGTTTTAGGACTAGAGATCTCTTTTTCAGAGTTGACATGTCTCTTCCCTACATAGGTGTTTCTTCTCTGTCCCCCTTTCTTTAAGGCATAGGTGCTCGGGGTAGATGTACTTAGTTTTCCAGGACAGATACATTGTGATATCATGCTGAACCTATCTCATGCCCTGATTCTGATCCAGGTTGGGTTGCCTTGCAGTGATTCAAGAAATGAGAACAGGCTTTCATCACAGTCACATGACAGCTATATATGCATATGTATACACCGAACCATCCAGGATGATGGTCTTGCACATCTGCTACGTGTTATTCAAACACACTGATTCACATCTAGATCCACTCAAGCTTCTAAATGCAATAAAGAACAACAGGCAGACCACTAATTCCTCCTGTTGCCCCCCTCCTTTGGGATAACAGTTGAGGGAATAGACCTATTTGAGACCTACTCACAAAACTTGAGAAGCTAATCTCATTCAGTATTTCATAATGAATGTGAATCTCTGATTTTTAGGATCTCCAATTAGAATATCCATGAAGGTTCCTAAGGAAGGTAGAGAAAACATGACTCTGACTTCTTTGTGTGTATTGATTTCACCAGAGCTGAAAAATCACAGTAGAAATAAAGATGTGAAACCAGTCAGTCTAGATCCAAACAGTGCAGGAGTCTCTCTACAGAAAAAAACTTTGGCTCAGTTTTAACAAAGAGCATCCTTCTGTGTTTTCTACGTGAAATACCTGGTGGATGTGGTTTGCATGCTGTAGAAATGCACTGGTGTCACACCCAACACCAGCATCAAAGGAGCAATGGGGACAAAGACGGTATCTAGGATTGTGCAGGCACTGTCATGAGAACACACAGGTCTGAGCAACAGGCAACAACCATGCTGTTCATTGCGTTGTTGACTCGGGAGGTTGCTAGAGGCTGCAAAGTGATAAAGAGGACAAAGTCCACACCTGTTCTCTCAGTACAAACACCCTTATCTCTGTTCCCCCGCAGCCTCTCTCCCAGTGGCTGGATAGTCCAAGGAGCAAGCTCTGCTGCAGTTAAAGTGTGACAGAAGCAGCGTCAGTTACAGCTTTCTGAAGAACCTGCTTTCTTAAAATAGGATCATTAATTTCTCTTTTAGGATGGGATGCTTGCTATAGAGGCTTCTGTTTTCTAGCTTCTTCCCTTAACCGTCTGTTGTCTTTCAGAAGCCTCAAATTGGGCTGAACTTAACGACAGCTTTTCTTTCCCCAGTGTGTATTTTTAATTCTGCTGTCCAAACCAAGGACTGATTTTCACCCTTTGTATTTGTGATAGTCCAGCCAGCACCTGCACCCTGAATTCATTATACAAGTCCTTATACAAAAGAGAAAAGGCTCTGACTTGGAACCTCTGGTCTCTTAGATTTGAGTTCTGGCTCAGATGGGAAGAGGAAGGACTGTGTTACCGCTGGTGGAAACCTCTGTTACATGTTGATTTCCTTCCTGTGCCCCAATCACGAGTCACTTTTGTGTCCCCTGTTGAGATCCTCACTTTTTGTTCTAGGAATAAAGCAGGAAGTATCTGTGAGTCTCTTCTACCAGTGGTTAAAGCCCTGTGGTTTTTCTGTCGTCTTTTGAGACAAAGCAGGACGCTTTGCAGGGGAATCTTAGTGCAGTATGATTTCATAGGACAGTTGCACAAAATCCTAGCTACTCTGTACGTTGTCAGAGCACAGGCTGTAATATCAGTGAGGCAATTGCTTTAGGCTCAAGGCTACATCACAGAACAAGTGACAGCAGTTGGTCAGCTGAACCCTCCTGTGAACCATTGCCCAAATACATAGTTCCACCTGCAGAGCCTTCACCATTGACTAAGGCATCATAAGTTAAAACCTTCGCTCTTTCACTGGCAGTAAGACTGCCATTGATTGTCAGAGGGTAGGATTTCACCCTAACTCTAGTTCTCCTGATGGTAGTGGCGCTAAAATCTCAATTGTTTCAGTGAGTCACAACTGCGGAAATGGGTCTGCCTTGCTCAAGCTCTCCTTCTCTATCTCCAAGCCTGTTTTCTGCTTTTTGGCTTCCCTTTCTGCCCAGATGCAAGATGTCTTCCCCATTCTTTTCTTGTTCTCCAAGGTCTAATCTCTGTCTCCAAATTTTTGTCACACAGTTTTCACTTCTTTCTTCTTAAATCTTGCTCTCTTGCTGTCAGTTGTTTGTTGCTGTCTGAGCATAGCCCCTCTCCCTGGCTCATCTCAACCACAGGGGCCTGGGTCCTGTCTCCATGCCAGCTTCCCATTTTCTTAGTTCTGAGGTTACTTTTTAAGGGCGTTTTCACCTCCCTTTTGTTACCTGAACAATAAGTAACCCAGGTAGTTAGTTATAAACTCAAAGGGAACAAGAGGCTGGTTGATAATTTATAGCAACATCTCAAATTTAAATGGAAAGTAAATATCAAGTTGTTAGCATTAAAGAAAACCCATTCCAGAGAGCTGGAGATGTAACATTCAGGGGACCTTCTCCCTCCTTCACTCTTCCTGACTTTTCTCTTTCTTTTTTCTTTGTTCCTTTTTTTCCCCTCCTCTTCCTCATTCTCTCTGTCTCTCCTTTCCTTGTCTCCTGTTCTCAGATTCTCAGGCAAGAGAAGCCTTCATTTCCCCGAGGTGGGTTCAGAATTGCTGCTTTGCACCAGACCTTGCCTAAACAGAGGTTCAGAGCTGTGAAGTACTCGGGACCATCCTCTGGCCCTTTCCTCTGGAGCCTGCTAGACAACCCTCACTGATGTCAGTGCACAGCCTGGAGCCGGGCTAGGCAGAGAGCAGGGAAGGTAAGACCATCCCGGCAGGGTTCGTTTCTATTGAACTTGGCCTGGTTTGCCTCATCTTGGTTTATATGTGGAAATGAAAGGGGTGTGGCAGCTTCATCTCCAAATTCCCCAGCTAGAGCCATTCTAAGACACTGCTTACACGGGGAAAAGTCTGAACCTTTATCATTATATCTTTGTTTTCTTTTTTTCCTCATGGAAAACATGCTTTTATCCCTGCCTCCAGGGGAAATCTGCTGCTTATCTCAATTTCTCTCTTTCCTAATGGAATTTCACCCCTTGCCCTACAGGTGAATTGTTGCTATACCTCTCTCCATTTGCTGTACCTGTGGTAGTATGATCTGTCCCTTCCCCCAAAGTAGCCTCTCTTTTTGCTTCCTACTCTGGGGAATATCTGGGATTTATTCCACACAGCTCTATCTCCCTACTGAGTTATTTATTTATTCTTTATCATAGATGCAATTTGTTTTCTGTGTGGAATGATATGGAAAGAATGTTTTTATTCAAACTGTAAATCTGTGGAAGATCAGTGAGACAGATTAAGGGACAAAATGAAATTATGTTAATTCCTTGCTAGAGAAACCTTTGTCCAAACTGCCTCTAGCTTTTTTTTTTCTTCTGTACGGACAAAATTAATACCCACAGGTGCACCCAGTTGTGTGGGTGTATCTTTTATACATCCTGTTTTACTTGGCTTTGACTAGTGCTTTCAAAACTGTGGTTTCAATTTTAGTGCTCCTGTGAGGACACACTTGGTCACCTGGTGCTGTCATTTTTTCCTTTCCAGCTCCTGGAAAGCCTAGCAATGGACACTTTCCTGATTCTACTTTATAAGCAATGGCTGCAGTTACCACAAAGACTTTCTTGTATCACTAATAGCTGCCCACAAGTCAATCGCTCTGTTAAAATGTGGTCTACAGTATTAGACCAGGAATTGTTAGTAATGCCCAAAGAGGCTTCTGTCTAAAGGCAAAAGTGCCTCCACCTGGTTTCTGGACTTGAAATCCTTGTATAGATGCTGAAATACCTTTGCAAGCATTGAAGTTTTACTGGGACTCCCTGTGCATGGAGACTCTTGCCCATCTTCCTTTTAATCTATTGCTCGGAGTAATTTCTATTATAGACTGTTCTGGCCTGTCTTGCAATACTTATAATACTATTTTAAGGACATTACCTTTAGGCATCTATTAATGGAAAGATTTGTTCTTAAAAACAGAAAAAAAGTTTATTAGTAGGTAACAACTGCTTACATATTATCAAACCCTGATACTGGTTCAGATGCTTTGAATAGGTTCTCAGATATACAGGTGCTTTTTTTTTTTTAATCCTTGACCAGAAATTGGAAGCATTTCAATACAGACTTCCTACTATCTTCATTTTACCTTGACTAATTTTGATCTATTATATTATTCCATTAGTATACTTGTAATTTTTTTGCTGAAACTGAGGCTTCTGGTTCCTCATACTGTCCTCAGCAGCAGAAGTGAATTGCTCTATCCTGTGATACGGGGGACTGATGAAAGAAAACTCTGATGTTTCAGAATAAAGCTTTGCAATTAAGACCCAGTATGAGGCTTAGGAGATCCTTGTTCTTGCCCAGCCCTCTTCTGTGCTATCTTAGGGTTTTAGGTAGGTCACAGAGTGTCTACCTCAGTTCCCATTTGTTAAATGGGAATGCTGCTCAACTGACTGTCTAGAGAGAGATGTGAGACCGTTCATCAGAAAGCATTAATATCACAGGTTTGCAAGAGAGGTGAGACTCTTGTGCTGAGGCTGGTCATAAGCACAGAAAAGACTGGCAGCAAGCTCCTAGAAAGGCAGGGAGGATCAGAAACCAGAATTCATGCTGAAGTGAGGGTGGCAGGAAGGAATTCCCTCCATCCGCGTGTCTGTTCTTAGATCACAGGGGATGGCACCTCAGTCCCGCATCACCCATTCATTACAGAAAGTGGGACAAAGCCAGGTGCTCTTCCTCAACTTCCATGGCTTCCTTTGTGGAGAGATGCCTGATAAACCATCAGAAGTTAATGATCAAAAAGCTTATCAGGGTCTTTTCGTCTATAAATTTATAAGACAAAAGAGAAATAATAAAGCCATTGGATAATTAGTAACTAGCCAGGGCCCGCCCGGTGCCACTGGGCTCAAACTACCCCAAGACCTGTACGCAGACTCAGGAAGATGAGAAGGAGACAAGGATGAGGGGAAGAAAAAGTGGAAAGGAGAGAGAGAATTAGCCAAGAAAACAACAAAATGGGAGGAATAGCAGCAGAGACTAAAGTGAAGAGGGAAGGGAAATGCGTAAAAAGACTGGGAAAGAGGTAAAGGGAACACACAGAGGATATTAAAAGATGTGGCAGAGCTGGAAGTGGGGAAGAAATGAGACACACACGTACTGGGCCAGAAAGAAGACTGAATTATTGGGAATGCTTTCCCCTCCCAGGTAAGAGTGATCCAGTGAATTTTCCTCCGTTGGGTACTGCAGTCTCACCAGCTCCCAGTCTGCCAGGGAGCCAACTCTTGTCATGCTGTTTTTCTAGCTCCGGCCTTTTGTGGTGGGATTTGATGTTTGCTGCTTCTTGTTAACATTTTGTGTTAATTTCCTTTGCACATGAAGGGGGATGATCAGAAAGCCTGAAAAATTCTCTGGATGAATTTTAGTTTTAGTGAAGATTTTAAGTGCAGGATGTTGCTGCACCTTTTTGTCTTCTATCCGCTTGTCACTTCAAAATACCCCCCAAAATGAATGGGTAAAAATCTGGTTCTGGTGTGATAGGTTGGATGGACTCGATCCTTTCTTGGACAAACCTCTTAGGCTGCCCACAGGAATTGTATCCCTGCAAGAATCACAAATGGGAATACTGGTGAATGTGTTTCTCTGAGTATAAAATGAGGTTTACTGGTTCAGGGAACTTTGCCTGTCTTTTGATCTCAAAAACGCTTTTATGCAAAGGCAAATTTGTGCAGCAGTAAAACCTGTAATTGTTGCTGCATAGGTACTTTGTAATTGTGACAGGCAGTGGATGGTAAAAGCAGAGTTCTGCCCAGGTTTTAACCACTGCATCTATTTGGTGTGTGCTCTTTCTACAAGAAAAATCCCCGCTGAAGTCAGGAGAACTTTGCACTCGCAAGAATGACAAGAACGAGTTCTCTTGATTTGTCTTTGACCAATAATCTATAGCAAAACACAGTGAAATTAACAATATTCATCTCCTCAAATATAGCATGGAAACATTACAACTTCACTTTTCTGTACAACCTCAGGCAAATATAGCACCAGTTAACAGTGACCAGATTTTTTTCTTTTTATTTCCTGATGACTGAAATTTGTGAATACTATTCAAAATTTAAATCCTAAAAACTAACATTCAGAGAGATGCAAGTTATACAGGCCTTGGACTATTCTGAAGCCTGATGATACAAGCACTTCAAATATGTAATCAGGCTGCACGGCTCCCTTCATGCATTTTAAGTGAGATGAAAAGGAAGGTTTGAGCATTTATAAAGAATGTGGAGAGTGTTTTAGGAGGCTGCTAGCCCTAGCATGGATGAAGACTGTCTCTGTGCAGCTAGATCAACTGTGAATACCAGGGACAGAGTGTGGAAGGGGAAAAGAAAAGAGATTTAGACGGAGAGTGCAAGAAAGCAGCAAAGAGAAGCAGCAAATCTGTCCTTACTGTAATAGTCTTTCCACCACAGCCTTCTGGTGAGCAGCCTCCTCAGGGCTCAAGTTTTCCAGCTCCTTCATTATTGGAGGGGTAAATTCCTCCCCATCATCTGAGGTTTCATCTTCCGATAACCTGGACTCCCCCATTCCGTTGGGGAGGTTGGGGATGTCAGGACAGGGTTCCCCTTTCTCTGTCTGGAGGGCATTGATAGCACGCTGACTTTCACTCTGGAGCACGTAGGGTTCCACTTCGCCCAGCGCCTTGATCAGGGTCTCCTTGGTTAGCCCCGACTCCAGCAGTGCTTCCAGCAGCTCCACTTGAAGATGACTCAGCTTCGAGACCATGGTCTTCAGGCTGGTGTCTCTTGGATTTGAATTTCGGGTTATCCTGCTTCCAGCTTCCCTACACCATGTTCCTGAGGTAACACGCCCGATTGTCAGGAGAGTGGGCACAGCACAGCCTCCTGCCTTTACACCCCCCCCCAAAAAAAAAAAAACAAAATACAAAATTGAGCCACTTCAGACCCCCCACGACTGTCCTGAGCCAGTGCTGATAAAGGGACCCTTGGCTATCTGTTTACATTGGAGCAATGTAAATTCTCCAAGGTTCATATTTATCTGTGTGCTTAGCAAGTTACTGAACTTTGGACTTCAGCACTGCAGCAGCAGTTCACAAAGTGCAGAGGGAGAGAAAGCAGGGGGCGGGGGAAAGGGAGGGAAGCAGAACAGAGAAGGAGAGTAAAATGAGGGGTAGAAGGTCTGCAGCATGGAAAAGCTGTCGAAAGAAAACTAGGAAAATGAGGATGGAGAAATGTGGCTTATTTCTGGCCCTGTTTTAGAGAAGGAAGGAGGTGGAGTACCCAAAAGGAAGAGGCCTTTGGCTGTGCGTGGTTCAGGAGAAGGTGCTGCCGTTGGAAGGTTGCAGAGCCCACTCAGAGCTCTGGCATTGGAGAGGTTCAGCCAGTCTCAGCCCCTGCCAAAGGCTTTGGGCTGAGAGAAAGCCACACTGGCAGCTTCATTAGCCTTTGTGCAACCCCCCAGCAGAGAAGTGCGACCACTGGGTTTGTATGAATGTTCTCAAGACTCACAGGATGTTCTGGAGCTCCAGCTGACTTCTGTGGCAGAGCATCAAGTGTTAAATGATTCTTTCACTTCTGGCTTTGGCTTGCTGGGTATCTTGATATGCAAATACTAGTACCTCCATTATATCTTGCTATGTTTATAGCTTAATTGATCAGCAGGAGCAGTGTACCCACATAATTTCGGGGATTACAGGGCTTGCCCCACTCAGTTTGTGATTCAGGCACATGATAGAGAGTAGCCCTGGGTGTTGGCTCATGCTGAAAGTCCCTGCCCTATCATCAGTTGCCCTGTTTCTTCTGTGAAGTGCTCTGGGCAGGTTTGTGGTTACCATTTATCATCTACCACCAGCCCTGCTCTAAGGTTCTGCTCCCACCTGTTGGGTGACTTCCTAAAACATGCTCACTAGCTCGGCTGGAGTCGCTTAGTGCAGTTCTCAGGGAGTCCTTGTAACTAAATTGTCCTTTCTGGTCTGAAAATATATGAATGAATCTATCTACTTTGAGTGGCTAAATTAAGGAATAACTTGTTGTGCACATGTGGACTTGATGCACGAGCATCTTGTGCAAGTGATTCCCTGTGTGGTCAACAGGAGAAAGGATTTAAAACTATTGTCTCAATGGAGGTTTCCTAGGGGCAGCTACTTCTCTCTCTTCATACACTCCCATCAAACCTAAGCTAAGAGGAGCCTAGCAGGACTGTCCCCAAACTGCATAATGTCCGACAACAATGCTGCAGAGTAACCTTGGCCCCCATTTTCCCTTTGTGGGCACCATTAGCTGTGCTCTCAGGCTCATACAACAACATGCTAAGTCAGCAACTGAAGGACAGAGCAACTTTGCAGATTGGACTCCCTCCTCCCTCCAGGCACAGCAAGCTGCCGTGGGGCTGCTGGGCTGACCCTTTCAACCAGGACTGTTGTTAACTGTTAGCTTTTGTTTCAGGTGGCGTCTGCACCCAGACTACCAGGTCCCCTCACTGCAGTGATGGATACAGAAGACTCTCATCATGTGGCCAAAAAGAAGTAACAATTTAGAGTTAATGTAAAAACATTTAATGTAAGAAATTTTCATGTGAACATTAATGTAAAAAGACATCTTTAGTTTCTAAAGATCACTCTCCCAATATTCTTTAACTCTTTATTAAGAGTATTTAAAGAATGGTGAGCTTTTTTGGCATTGTTCTATCAATGTTTTGATACAATTTCCATGGGTTTTTTTTATTACAGTTTTCCTAATTTTCCACACGCCCTGAGGTAGACATGCCAACAATACTGGCTGGCAAAAGTAAGTGTCAGTTTTAATTACAGTGTCCAATTATGACATATAGTTTCTGCATGATATGTCCTTAGAATTCAAGGACTTGGCAAAGAGACACACAGATTGTGGGCCTCCTGCAATATGTGACAGAGTAACTGTGTTACTTATTTCTGTCTGTCTTCAGCACTGTGATTTCTTTTACCTAAACCAAGGTGGAAAACATTACCGCTGTTCTTGTTTAAAAGATTGTCCAATCTATGTTCTGTAAGCATATATACCTGTTGAATGCTTGAGGGGGGGATGGGGATACAGACCATTAAGTTTAGGTAAAGAACAGCAATATTTGTCAAGGGAAACTGTAAAGAGAAGAAAACATGGCAACAAATTATCTGTCTACATTGTGTGGTTTCAAGGATTCCTTATGCACCCAGAAGTCCTGTTGCTTCTGGTTGCCTTGAAGACCTTCAGCTGCAGAGGCTTTTAAAGCAGCCTGTCTTGAAACCAGTCAACTTTGAAATCTATAAAACCAGAAATGAGCATCTGTTTGTATGTTAGGACCTCACTGAATGCTACAGCTGGATGCTGTGTGGAGAATCCTTAGCTGATTATGGAAACCTTTCAAATACTGAGGAAGAGGTAAATATTCTCTGTCACTTTATCCTGAAGGCCTTTTTCCCTTGGTCTATTAAATTGTCCATTTTAAACTGTAGGAGCCTGGACAATTCACAAAGCGAGAAGTAAACTTCTACATTGTCAACTTTACATTCACTGTAACCTGCCAGACTGTGTTAGTAAATGGTTCAGCATTCCATTAAATATTTCAGATTCTTCAATGCAGGAAAACCAGCAAGCTTCTCAGTGTTTCTTAAATGTTATAAATTGGCAACGGTCAGACTGAACATTTTGAAAGCAGAAAGGAGACTGCCTATTTTATACCCTGGCACTAAGGAATGCAATGTATTTCTCAAGATTATTACAAGTGCCCCAACATGTAGCTGTGAGGTAATATGAATAGCAGAGATCAAGGGTGGAAGCTGCAAAGATTAACCAGATAGATTATAGTTCTAGTAGTAGAGCAAGAGCTAAATTGTAGAGTGCCATAATCCAAACAAAATTCTCCTGTAACTGAATTGTACTCGGGGATTTTGCCTTGAGGGTGAATATTTGAAAGAAAAGGTCTTGGTTGTGTTATACCCATTTTCATCTATTACCAGTGCTTAGTATATGTTGATTTCCTTAATTGCAACAATTTGCTGGGCCATGACTTGATTCTCAAGTCACCCTGACTAATGTGATCTTTGTAGTTATGATAGGGGAAACTTTTGCAGTCTGAAGATGCTGAGTGATACCTGCTTGTTTTTCTCACATTTGCAGAATCCGGTTTTGTGGTTTTTTTCCTGCAGAATTGCTTGGTTTTCCTTAGGCCTAACTGATATGGTGGCTAAGACCCCTCAAATTCAGTGCTTCATGGACAAGATGTAAGCAGCTTTACAATGTTAAACTGGTCAGCTTAATAGCAGGCTCAGGAACAATGTTACATCAACAAATCAGTTTGAATGCAGATTGGAGAAAGAAATTAACTAGTAATCACAAGAAGTCTGACTTCTATTTTATTTTAATGGAAAATTCAATAAAGATTATTTAAACGTGTTCAACACCTTTGCATTGTCCTATTACCCTTAAATACAACTTCTATGCATTTTTTAAAAAATATTTTTTTTCTTTTCTCCTGAAATAGCAGTCTGTGTGACACCTATCTCATAAAACTGGTTTCCTGTCATTCTCCAATCCTTTCAGACGAGGATGTTTTGGGTTCCTCTAATGGAATTCTATTTTATTGGTAAATAATAGTCTGTCTTGATTAACTGTTCCAATGTAATCCCTTTTCCCCTACATGTAATAAAGTAGTTGAATTGCTAATTAAGTGGATTACTTAACACTGACTGCATGAAAGTATAAATGGGCATACAATAGGAACATTATTCTTAATTTAGACTTATTGGTCTGTATTCTGCTTATTACACTAGGGCAAAACCAAAGTAATGGACAGCAGAGTCCTGTGAACAGAATGGAAGGCAGAATAGGCTCCCAAAGCCTGACTTCTTGTATAAACACCATTTTTAACTTTGATGTTTTAATTTCATGAATTATATCCATTATTAAGTGTACATGATGAAAAATATAGTAATTTGCTGGGATAAAGCCAATGCAATGTGGCTTCAAGGAGCATACAGAGAAGGAAAAAAACCTAAATATATTTATGATAAAAGTGCTAGCAGAGGGAGCCTGTATAGTTCCCTGAATACAGTGGTAAAATTGCTATTTGGCAAAAGAAACAGAGAGAAGTGATTCTTTTAATAATTCTTTACCATTTTACTGTTCTTCCTGCTGAGACTGCTAAATGCTTTATTGGCCTGAATGACATTAACATCATCCCCTCCTTGAAATGTGAGAGCTATTATTATAATGCTCTCCCTTATTTCTGTGGTTGAGGAGAAGAAAGCTATGCAAGTACCAAACCTGATTATTATTTGTGCATTGGGAGCTTGGTCCCAAATGGCACACAGGAGTGTGAAAAATCTGAGATAATTGTCATTTATATGTTGTTTTCATAGGGTTGTATTTCAGCTATTTGTGCAAACCCCAAGTATCTCAGTGGGAAAGGACTCAGTTGAATACACGGGTTTAACATTCCAAATATATACCCATTTACATTTCAATTTCGTAGTCTTTGTTGTAAATACGTGATTATAATAGAAAATGTGATTTTTATGGAGAAAGTGGTGTCTCCTTCAATACTTTCAGTAGTACAATCAGAAGCAGAACAACCTACACTTCCAAGGCAAGAAGGGGGCAAAGCTACCTTTTGACTGAGACACTGGAATAATTTCCCAAGCTTCTCCTTACCACTGTTCGCAGAATTCAGTTGCATCCAGAAGAACAAATGTTTTTATTTCCAAAGACATTTGTTAAGCTTTGGGAGTCTTAGTTAAACGGAAGCTAAGGTGTAAACACCATTAAGAACTGACCTGGATGCAGAGCTAGAAGGCATGGTGTGATAATTCTGTCGGGCATAATGGGTTTAAATTATAGTCTGTCTGTCTCTCTATATTCCTCTTCCTGTACTGGGAAACAGGACCACGTCCTTCTTCCCAGTCATCCTTCTGTTCCCCCTTCACTTACTCACTGTTCCTACCATCAGGGTGAGGATGAGATTGGAGAGCAGGAGCAACTCTGGAGTTCAGTTAATGAAGGAGTTTCCCACTAGGTGGTAGTGAAGAGAATCGTGTCATGCATACTGGTCAGTGCACATTTTAATTATTTTTATCGAGGGGAATCCCACAAGGAACTTAAAAGCAGAATCGCCTAGCATAGCTCTGAGCTATATTGTCAAAACTGGATCTCTCCATTTTTTTTTTTGTCTGCCCTTTCTGCTCATTTCTGTGCTGTTTGTTTCTCCCAAAACCAAGCAGGGTTGCCAACTTATACCTGTCCTGTCCTTTCCCGAAAGGTGAAGCTTGTACATAAAGCTACTCTGGTTCTCTTTCCACCTCCATTGTAGCAGAATCAAGACATGGTTAGCTAAATATCATCTGATGACATCTAAGCAATTTGGGGATGAGGACTCTTTGTAGCTAGTACTTTCATCTGTTTTTTCTCTACTATGCTTTTTTTTTCCTCCATCTTTCCAAACATAAAAAGAAAAAAAAAACACCCACCCACCTTATTTTTGTTTGCTGCTAGTTTTTAAATACATTGACAGGTCTAAGTAATGCATCAGTCTATGTCAAAGGTTCCCAACAGAACGGGTATTTTGGAAGGACTTTGTAATGTCAGAGTAAGCTGTCACTGAAATTCAGAATAAAAGCTCTCTTGTAGGTCCAAAGAAAGACTGTACAAAAGATATGCTGAGAAAATTATCTGGGGAATGCAAGCAGTGCTCCAATTTGCAGTAAGAGCAGATGCTGGGTCTGCAAAGAGGAATAAATTTCTCCTGTGAATTCATCCCACCGCTATCCTGTAATGATAGAGCAAGCCTGTGAAATGATTTAGTAGTCTAGTCACAAAGCCTGAGATGCTGAAAAAAAAATTATACTTTAATTGCTCATCAACTATAAATCATTTGTGCCAAATTAATGTGCTGGAAATTTCGCAAGACTGAGGAATTAGAAGCTATTTCAATAAGGACACAAAGCAGGGATATTGTTTCATAGATACCGGTATCACTTTTACATTCTCAGGGAAAAAAAAAAAATTAAGAAAGGCTCTTCAGTACCAAGACGAGGTTGAAGCATGGATTTATCTTTCCCTGCACTGATTTAAAAGGATGGAGTGTTTTTTTTTTTCTTCTTCTTGCATTACTCTCTCATAATCAGTGAAAAGGGTAACATAAACAGGCATCCCAGAGACACTGGGGTTGCACCACAGTGGCATGAGGATTCCAAATTATTTGTCTGTTTTCTAATTGTTTCTGTAGATTTTTCTGCCATGCTGAAGCATAAAGGCAGGGAACTTCTCCACTGTGCAAGTCCTATCCAGAGCCTGAGCGTTTTTTTAACAGGGGATGTGTGTGTGTGTGGACACTAGAATTTCCACCAAAACTGATTGACTAGGCTGTGTACCACACAGCTCGAGATTTTGAGCGTGACTTGCTCTTCTCTCCTTGCATCATATCCACCAAAGCTTTCTATACCTACTGAGGTGGACACAAGTACTGTGGATGAGGTGTAAGTTGGAAGGCAAAGAGCTATATGGTCAAATAGGGGAGAAAGTTTTTCAAGGTAGCCCAGCCTGTGCTGGATGAGAGGAAATGTTAGTGTTACTCACCATCTACATCCTTCCAGGACACCTAGCTGCCACGACTGACCCTAGGAGGGATCCCAGTAAGCTAGTCAGTCACTTAACTTTGAGTATTTCCACCTCATAGGTGATAAATCTGCTTCTCAAGCAGATTTTAGTAAGTGGGTAGAGTGCTGATTATGTCAGAAGCTCTAAGGTCATTCCTGTCCACAAAGCCAAAGGGCTGTGAAAGGCACAGAGGATTTGGATGCCAAGGTGTGACAACAGGCCAGATCACTTGTTTTCAATGCATAAAGATATATGCCTACGGGGGGGCAGGGGAGGAGAAGCCTTCAAAGCCCAGCACCATCTTACTAGAAGCAGTTTAACTGAAGCACAAGAATCCCAGGCATTCCTACCACCGAGACCAAGTCAGTCTACCCTGCATCTGCAGCATCCTCCTCCTGCAGCGCCCCAAAACTTCAGGTGGCTGGAACATGTTGCATTTTCCTCTTTATTGATGAAGGAACCGAGGTAGCAGAGATTAAGTGAGCCACCCAAGATTACACAGACAACAGAACTGAGAAGAAATAAGCTGTTCCTGACACTTTTAACCCTGTGTCATGACTACACACCAGCCTAAGTTTCTTTCAAGTGAAGAGAATAAATGAAATGGACAAAATGGAAATAATTTATTCAATCCAATAGAGTAATAAAATAAAATAAACTACATTGGGCTCCAAATGCCAATTTAACAGCATCTGGCATCTCTGTAGATGCAATGAGAATGTCCCCTTGTCCCATTAATTTTTTGAAGATATTAGCAAAATTATATTAAGGCATAGAATTTCACCTTTTTTTTTTTTTTTGAACAAATACCTATTTTTACCAGACCCGGGCATTGTTCTATTTATATTTAATGCAGTTACATCACCTCCAACGGGAAGCTAAACTGGCTCTTCTCCCTCCCACACCAAAAGGAACAATGAACGAGGCTGCACAGAGGGACTGGAGCAATTGCTCTAAACTCTGCAAAGCCCCACTTGCCCAAGTTGCTACGAGTGAAGTAACAGGAGGTGAGGATTGCTCAAGTGAGCAAACCTCAGATAAGACACAAGTTCTGCATTTGGTGGAAACATAATCGAGGGCTGAAAATTTGGCAGCAGCACCAAAGAAACCAAGGAGAGGCAAGACCGGTATCGACAGCTGCCAGTTCCTCTGCCTGGGACCTGCAGAGTTTTAATACAGGGCTGGTGATAATGTGAAGCGTTAAGATTTTTATCCAAGTATCTTGAACGTTATTTTCCTTCCTTAAAACAAAAAATGTCGAGCGTTTGATCCTATTTCTTTTACTTGCTTTGTTTAGAAGGTAACAAATTCAAAGAGACGTCGATCTCCAGAAAGAGTGAATTTAAACGCTTGAATTTATTATCTTACCTGCACTTTGCATTTACCACCTAGAATCATAGAATCGTTTAGGCTGGAAAAGACCTTTAAGAGCATCAAGTCCAACCTAACGCTGCCATCCCACCACTAGCCCCCGTCCCTAACCCTGCTTCAGAAGGAAAACCCACCACAGCGGCAATTCGAAGCCCTTCTCAGGGAGTCGCGTACCCCTGCGGGAAGGCCCGGAGCCGGCGGACCCGCCGGAGCGGCGGAGCAAGCCGCCCGTGCCCCAGCTCAGCAGCGGCACCCGGGCGCAGCCCGCCCCGCCCCGCCCCGCCCCGCCGGGGCCCTCCCGGCCCTTCGGGCTGCAGCCGCGCAAGTCCCGCTCGCCCGCCCCGGGCGCCCCGCCGGCCGGGGAAGCCGCTTTTCCGGGCCGGACCCGCCCGCGGACGCTTCCCACGTGCAGGGTTTCAAACAAAAGCCCCGAGCCCCGGCCCCGCAGCTGCGCGCTGCCCCGGGGCGCCCGGCTCGGGGGACGCTGCCTGCCCGGCTGCTCTCCGCGGGAAAGGCAGGGCCGGTGCGGGAACCGCGCTTCCCCGCCTGGAACTCGGAGAAGCCCCCGGCCTCAAAACCCGCCCGCCGCCCGCGCTCGGCTTTTCTGGCGGAGAAAGCTCCGGCTGCGCCGGGCGCCGGCCACACCGCGCCGCGGGGAGCCCGCCCGCGGGGCTGAGCCCGAGCAGCGGCGCGAGGCGCGGCCGGGCCCGACAACCAGCATCGCACCGCCCCCTCCCTCGCCCCACAGCGCCTGCGCGTTGCCGGCGCCGGCGGCACGTGAGCGTGTTGTGGGCACGTGACCCCCGCGCACCGCTCGGCTCCGACCCCGCCTCCTGCCCGGCCCCGCCCCCGCCGTGCGCGAGCGCGGGGACGAGGCGCGGCCTCTCCCGGCCGCCCGGTGCCCGCCGCCTCCCCGCCCCCGCCCCGCCCCTCGCCGCCGCCGCCTCACCGGCCATGAGGCCCAGCCGCCGGCGGCGCCCCAGCGCGGCCCTGCGTCGCGGCTGCTGAGCCTCCACCCTCCCCGCCACCACCATCGCCCTCTCCGCTATCCCTTCCCCGCCCGCGCGGGGACCCCCCCTTCGCTCCCCTCCCTCCTCACAGCCGCCGCCATGTTGGGCCGGGAGCCGCAGCGGGGCCGCCACTGAGCCCCGGAGCCTTCGAGGCGGAGGAGGAGGCGGAGGAGGAGGCGGAGGAGGAGCCCGGGGCCTGGCCGCCCCGCACAGCCCAGCCGGCCGGCCGCCCAGCCGCAGCCATGGCGGAGCAGACCTACTCCTGGTGAGCCGCGGGGCTGAGGCCGGGCGCCGGCGCTGCGGGCCGCGGGGAGGTGGGGGGGGGAGCGGCGCTGGCGAGGGCCGGGCCGGGCCGGCCGCGGGGGGTGTTCCGGCCCGGCCTCCTTCCGGCCGCCCCGGGGACGAACGGGTCCCCGCCGCGGCGAGGGGGTCCCGAGCGGGGAGGGGGCGCAGGTGCGGGGGGTGCGCGGGAGCCGGCGCCGCGCTTTGCCTCCCGCCGCGGGACCACCGGCTGCGGTGGGGGCTGGGGCATAAAGGGAGCTGCCGGCGGAGGGGCCGTGGCCTGAGGTTTAAGCGCGGCCGAGTAGGAGGGATTAGGGGGAAGGGAGGAGGGACGTCGTGCCAGCGAGGGGATGGGGTGGTTGGGCTGTGAGGATCCCCCCCTCTGACAGACGGGGAGCATCGCCGTGAGCGGCAGTGCGGCTGTCATCTCGGTCCCGGGGGTCCCCTTAGGTGAGCTGGATCTCTGCGTGGCTGGAGCTGGTGCCCAGCCGTCCTCTGGGCCTGGAGCAGGGACGGTGCCTGCTCTCACGTTTGTGAGGCCGCAGGTGATCTCTGCGTGACTGGAGGTGTGTGTCAGTGTCGGCTGGCTGGTAAGTCAGTGGCATGCGTGTGTGTTTTCACCTAGTGACAATAGGCTTGTTCGGTATACAGGAAATAGAATGAGGAGGAAGAAGAGACCAGTTCCTGTGGGAAGAGATGAAGTATAGCAGATGAAAGTAGAGGGCATTTTTTTCGGTGTCCTAACACTGTCTTGGGCCTAGCTGGCAATGGATTGAAGAGACAGAGTTCAGCTAATTTAGAGTTCATATAATTCTGGTTTTCTATATTGTCATGGACCGCAACCAAAGCATCTCAAATAATTTACCTGTGCATCAGCTCTATTGACCTGGCCACTGCAGCAATGTAATTGTGATACTCTTGCTGCATTTTAAATCCATCCCAGTGATACCATTCTGAGTTGTTTCTTAGATTTTTTGAAAAAAGTTATGATATCCTTATTAAAAAAGGAGTTAAATCTCAGCTTTTGACCTTGGTGTGTGCTGAATGTGGAGAAGGGATTCAGTATGCAAGGAATATGCCTATTCTGAATGGTTCTGCAAATCTTTCCCATTACTTTTTCAAAACTTGGAACCCAGTGGGGATTTCTGTTATGCCACATGTTGAGACTTTGGCAGCTCCTTCTCCCATCTTCTGTCACTTCTCTGTCGAGAATCAATATAGGTATTGGTCGTTTGGTTTTTAGATGTTCTTACTTTGTTTCATGACTTCAGTTCAGGCAGTGGTCTGCTCTGCTTTAAAACCACAGAAAAAAGGCAACTTCTTTGACTTAAGGGATTAGCTACGTATTGTTACAGTAAGTGAATGTTGGTACAGATGTAGGCAGTTTAATGTAGTTAAATTAGATGTGTCTAATGAACTATTGTCTTAGTGTGTTTTAGTTGCAGATTGAAATTATAAATTCATAAAATACTCTGGGATTTGTCAGCTTTCTTTAAAAAACTAAATGAAACAAAATGTCAATTGTACATTATTTTGATCTTTAACTCCCTTGCTTTTTTGCATGAGTGTTTTTGCCATAGTAGTATTCTAAAGGGAAGGTTCTTAACAGAGGCTGGGAGGAGGATTAACTCTTCTTTAGGTTGCGTATTTTAGGGGAATGAAGTTGTTCTTCGCTGCTTTCTGGGTGGATCACAAGAATGGTAGTTCTTTCTTACAGTACTGAGGTTGTAACAGAGTGAGGGTAAGAGGCTTACGTGTCAAAACACTCTAATTTTGTGTCTATATTCACTAACGTATCCTCATGTTTTTGAGGTTTCTGTCACTTCACATTTTGACCCGTGATCAGCATTGTCTGGGAGCTATGGAAAGAGCAAAAATCCAGTTTCAGACTAAGGAGTCCTGTTCTGTAACTTGTGCGCTCTTCTCTGTGGATACTTATTTAATTACTTACACTTCTAGCAACAATCTTGCATTTGTTTATTTTAATCATGGTAATGCAGCTCACCATAAAATTGGCTAGTGCTTTAGTGCTTTTAGGAAAAATGCGCATGTTGTCAACTGAGGAACCCGGTACTTCTATAAAAGAATTGTGTAGAATTGTGTCCAGTAATTAGTGCTGTTGTATGGTTTTGAAGTTGGCAGATCGCATCCTGTCCGTTTGCCGGACCTGGTCCTTTTTCTGTGTTGCAAAGGCTTTCTTAGAATGAGTGCTTTCTGTGTTCCTTGGTGTAGTGTCTAGCTGCTGTGCAGATACCTTATTTGAGATCTGAAAATACGTAATTTGACATTAAGAAAAATCCTTTCATGAACCTATCTCTGTGTAGATGTAAATTGGTTGCTGGCCCCAGTAGTGCTGCTGCCCTTTTGTCCAGGAGTGTAAGGCTTGATTATACCTCTTTTTGTGCATAACTATCAACACGCATCGTAGAATCGCTGTAGCTTCATGAGATATGATAAAGGTTTATTTTGGGTTTGGCTTTTTTTTTTTTTTTAAATTGTCTCAGATGTATTAGAAATACCTTGTAAAAGATGTACTTGCAAGCTATGACTACTGGACATTAGCATTGTCAAACACTTAGGCAAAATAGGGCTTTTTTTCAGTGAGTGACGTCTCTGTTAATGATGTTATTTTGAAGAGATGAGAACTAGTTCTCATTTTGCTATATTTATTGTTTTGAAAATGTAAATATGAGATTTTAAGGTGGGTTTATATTTTACTTACCAAATGAAATTGATTGCAATTACTTTCTTTTATTAAGATATTATAAGAAGGCAGTACTTACACTTTTCCCCCATCCCTTTCATAATTTTAAATACATAAGTTGTCTTTTGTCACTATTCTTGTGAGTTATTTCTTGCGACAAACTCTTCTCCTTTTTTCCTGCAGTAATACCCACACTTATAACCATCTGTACATTTATTTAGCTCTTTTTTTAATGTTTTAAATAGTCTTGCTGACCCAGTATTTCAGATATGTGTGTTATCCCTGAAAGGATCTACTGAGAATTTTGCTGGTGAAACTGAATACTGTCATCCTGGAAAAACTAATTTTAATATGAAATGTGGGATAAGTGCCAGATGGAAATACTCTTTCAAAGGATATGCACTTTAAAAAAAAAAAAACACAACAAAACCAAACGGTGTTTGAATAAAATGCTTGTCAGTAGTGAGTAGAGAAACTTTCTTTGTCAAGTACCTGCAATAATAGAAGAGACGAGAGCTACATATTATATGGCTGTTACTCAAATCTGCAAGCCACAGAGGAACGTGCCTGCTGCATCATGAGGTTGGTCATTATTTTCTAGATTAAATGAGAACTGAAATTAATTTCCTGCAAGTGGAATGGATTGGGAGAGGAAAGAGGTTGTGGAATACCCATTTTCCCTTTGCTTCCTGTCTGTATTCCAGCAAGGAAATGGGACGGGGTAGAGACAAAAGTTCCTGCTACAATAGAGGAGGCAATACATAAGGGAAGAAATGTTTGCCCATCACCAATGTATACATGTGTGAATAATGTTAGTAAATGCCACGGATTTTATCTTCAGGCACCAAGCTGTTGGAAGAATTACAACAGATAAATATGGAAGCAGCAGAACCTAGATCATGACTTCGTGAAATACTTGGTCTTTCCTTAATTTCTAGCACCTTGTGGTGAGATTTTTGTGCTGGATCTTATTTAGAGGGCGCAGCAGCATGCATATGTTGTTTATCTTCAGTTAGTAGGTGTTTAGTGTTTTTCAAGGCCTGATGTAACGCCCCCTCCCTTTTTACTGTTGCCCAGTCTGGCAATAGAGATTGCTTTGTTCTTTTTTTGCCCTTTGAATGCACAAAAGATTTTCACAGCTTCCTTCCTATGTGAAGAGAGAAGGAGAAGGAGATTTCTACACCAAAACCAAGTATCTTTTTAATTTTTCCTTTCCCAGAGTGCTGTATAAGAGTAATATGGATTGCAATCCGTGCGTGTCCTGTCAGGGTGATGATTAGGAGACAGACTGGGAGAGTAAGCTAAGAACAAAAAAAGAAGCTGTGGTATTGAGTCACTAATCTTAAAACCAACTGGACTCCCTCTTAAATGTTTTAATCAGTGGAGTGATTCTTGTATTAGCCATCAAATGTTTGATGAGTGAAATGGTGATATATTTAGAAACTTCTCTATGTAATGCAAAGGGTGTGGAAATTAAGTCTAATGATGTGTCAGAGTAATCAGTAAAGCTACTGGGTTCTGGAATAAGTGTAAATGTACAATGCCATCTTTGCTCCTGGGATAATTCAAATTGGTTGGTGTTAAAAGTCTTTCTAGATTCAGAGGTCTGAGAATTTGCTTTGGTTGCATTTAAGCATTTAGCATGCTACTGCCATGAATTAAAATACAGTCTCTTCCAGAAGACTGAGGTAGTGCTTTTAAGTCTTAGTTAGCTGGATTAGATGTGTATGTGGGAGGGCGGGGAGTAAGAGAAGCTACAGCTCGTTGACAGAACTTGTCAAGTACTAGTAAAATAATTTTTTGTATTCAAGATTTTTTACTTGGTTTGCTCAGTTTAGGTTGAGAGACCTTAACTGACAAGGTGTTTGGAGGATGGGAGGCAGTTTACAACAGAAGCAAAACAAACCATTTACCTGAATTTTTAAAGTATTGCACTTTTTAGGCAACAGATTGCAAAGCCTACAGATAAAATTCTGTGGTGTGTACTGTCTAAAATGTTTCATGAAAGCTTGGCATACAAACATGGAGTTTGGCCTTTAATCTTACATTTTTCAGGAACTGAAATTACCAGCCACATTCCATTTTAATGATTGTTAGAAGCCTCCTGAGGACAAGGATGTCATTGTATGAATGTGTGTGAGTATCTGGCATCAGAAAAATGACTTAAACCTCAGTAAACTTGAGAATATCAGGTTTATAGTTAATATGTTTGTCTTTCAGTACCAGTCTCACTTGTTTGTTATCCTCCTTCTCGCTTTTGCTATCTCAGACTGTAGGCAGAGGCTCTGTCTACAGCACTGGACTGAAAGACAAACAAGGCAAAGAGCATGGGATTAGTAGAAGTTTACAGTTACTTGAGTGTGCATATATGTAATTACTCTGATTAGCAAAGGGAAAAAAAAGTCCCACTTCAATGCAAAGGCTGTATTTACTAATATATTAATAATTCTTTAAGAAAAATTTAAAAGTGAAGAACATAAATCAATGTTTTCTTGGTGCTGGTGTGCAGTACCTATTTTAATTAAGATTTCTGTCAGTCCTGCCTTTAGCCTTTTCAGGATACTGTGGCAGCAGAAGTAAACGGTTCCTTGCTTTTTATCCAGTGATTAGAGAACTCATCCAGGATATAGGAGATCAGTTCCATCCCCCAGGGTTTTTGACCTTGCATCTCTCACCTTCCAGGGGAGTGCTCTCATTACCAAACTATGTGTTATTCAGAGGTTGAGCTTTGTTGTGTCCTTTTAAATCTGTTTTACTTTGTTTGGAATACTGTAAATATTCGCTGGGGCTGGAAGCAGGCATGCCTTTCTGCCTTAATGATCAAAATACTAATTTGGGATTAGTGGGGAGCAGGGTCGCACTTCCTGCCTTGATAAAAATGTAGTTTGGAAGACTGAAGGGGCCGTAGTCTGTCGGGGTAGTTCAGGATGCTTTTCTAGGGATGAAAGTTTGAATTCCCACAAACAGAAGAAACCTATGACACAGGAAACCACATTCAGGTTAAGTGAGCTGTTAGGTATGTGGATCTACCGTTGTCACTGCCTTTTCTAATGTTTTGTGTCAGGTTCGATGACCTGGGAGCATCTCTCTCTCTTATTGAAGGATGTGATCCAATAAAGTAATTGCTTATTTTGTGTACTTTTGCATTTTGATGTGAGTTAAGCAGCCTGACGCTGTTGGGGACCACCAGACAGGCCAAATTAATTGAGGATATTAAGTTCTTGTGAGATTAGATGTGTTTTGGTGAATACCACAGTTTTAAATACTAGATTCAGGTTCTGAAATCTCTGTCATTAATAGTTTGTCACCACAACACAATGCCAAAAAATGTGTACTTAAGAAACCTTCCTACAAGAACTACTTTGAAATATGCGTCATGATTTTTAAAATGTGGTGATGTTGATTTCCTAAAATTTGGAAGAAGAGCGAAAGGGATTCTGGTCTTTTTTAGTATCTATTTTATTTCATTATTTCGGTAATGTGATGTATCAACATCTCTGCCTAAGTGCCACCATCTTTATTGCCCTCTGACATTTTGTGATGACTCTAAGCATTATAATATACTCTAAAAGCAAATAATTGACACAAGCCATTTAGTCAAACAGTCTAATTTAATTCTGGTGACATCTGAGTAAAGTTTCCAGGAAGAACCAAGACTGAAATAGGTAGAAAAAAAATCATTGTGCATATTTTCTTTTTGGTGCTACATTACTTTAGTGTAACTGATTAACATTAAAATTTGAAACGATTTAGCCAATTATGTGGGTTGAGTGAAACACAAGCTAGTGTGCTAGCTGAACTGGATCCAGGCAATCAAACTGACTTTGAAATGGGATGATTTAATAAGAGTAATGGAGTATATGTGTCATTGCAACACTTCCTGATCCCCTTTCTCCCTCTTTAATTCTTCCGAGGATGCCAACGTTGATGATGTTTTCTCTTACGTCTTTTACAAGTGGTGTCTGTGCTTGAAATGCTTTGATCTGCCAGGCCCGGGTTTTCCTCTCATGGGCCATTCCTACAGAAACTCAGCTCTCATGATAAATTAAGAGTCTCTGTCCACCAGAACCACCATGATGAGATTATCCTGGAACTGATTAATTGTGTAGCTGTTGTGCTGTCATCTTTGTTATTAGATTCTGTTGAGTATTTCTTTTTAGGGCCAGATCTGTGCCCCAGGTCCCGAATTCCCTTGAGTAGCTTCCATAGCCATATGTCACATTAAGTAGCATGGTATAGACAGGGGTGTCGGACAGTAAGAGTGTTCTTCTGACTTTTTGAAAAGGTATTCTGTAACTGATAACTAATCAATTAAACCAGAACATTTTTAATATCCAATGACAAGAAATATTCAAAGTAACAAATATATTAAATGAGACTATCCTTATACTTCTCTTGTGTGGCAACAGGGTTTAAGGATGGAGTGACTTTTTTTTTAGGATGTCAGAACAGAGGTTCTTTAAAATCATCACAGCCAGTGTCCTGAAGTAGAGGAGAACGCACAAAGTAAATTACTCTTTATTGCACAATCTTGTGCTTAAGGTGCCTCCCTTATTACTGAAGCTGCCCACATAGAAGTTGGAGAGATATAATCATATCTTACAGTTTATATGTGGTAGCATTTACCCTAACCAGTGGAATCTGAAAGGAAAATGATGGTGTTTGACTCTCATTTCTTCTCTCCTTCTGTCTGAAAACAGTATTTTCTTCTGTGTCTGTCAGGTTTGGATGTTCTTCCTTTACTTCCTGTAGCTAGTTCATAGGCTTTTGACCCAAGAAAGTATTTTCCCATGCAGCGCGGGTATGTAGCTGAAGACTGTGAAATGATTCTTTTCCATTTCTATGCCTTACCCGCATTTCTGCAGGTGTCTCCACAACAGAGGTAGGTTAGGGGAAGCAGGAGGAGACCCAGGGGGTTCCACCCTCTCTTCACACACACAATCTTTAACTTCAGGCATGAGTTGGCAAGCTTTCCTGCAGGAATAGGCTTGAATCTAGATTATTCCTCAGTCCAGCTGCTAAAAGAAAAAAAAAAGTGCTGTGCAGTGTGAACTACTGGCTTTTAAAGCTGAGCCCCCTCCAGTCCTCTGGTGTTACTAGTTTTACCTGGTCAGCGTGTTTCTGCTTGCCACTTTCTGTCTTGAAATCCCAAGTTTACTTCTTCATTCCTATGGACTCTGCTGGTTTTGGGCAGAGGTCGCTTTAAAAAGTCCTTTTGTGCATCTGATAACTAGTCAGAAGTTAACGTCTAGTGAATTTGGAAGGATATGTAATTTTAAATAGCTTTAAAAGTTTGGCAGAAGTTCACAGAGGTCGATAGAAATGTTAAGAGTTGATAGTGTTCCACTGAATCATAGAAGCTGGGGAACTCTTTGGTTACACCATTTTCTTATGTCACCAGTACCACAAATAGCAACTTCATACTAGGATAGCAAAAGCGCTGTACAGATGGATTCATGGCGCAGCCTAGTTTCAGGTTGTACAAAAAATCAAGTGGTCTCAGCATGTAAATTTGGTGCCCCTGTCTCTACAGCGGTGATGTTTAGTCTGGAGAAGAGGAGACTGAGGGGAGACCTTATCGCCCTCTACAACTACCTGAAAGGAGGCTGTAGTGAGGTGGGGGTCGGCCTCTTCTCCCTGGTAACAGATGATAGGACGAGGGGGAATGGTTTGAAGTTGTGCCAGGGCAAGGTTTAGGCTAGACATTAGGAAAAACTTCACTGAAAGGGTTGTCAGGCTCTGGAATGGGCTGCCCAGGGAGGTGGTAGAGTCCTCATCCCTGGAGGTATGTAAAAGAAGGATAGATGAGGTGCTTAGGGACATGGTTTAGTGGTGGGATGGCAGGGTTAGGTTAAAGGTTGGACTCAATGATCTTAAAGGTCTTTTCCAACCAAAGTGATTCTATGATTCTATGCACAGATGGGTTTGCGGGGTGTGTGTGTGTGTGTGTGTGTGTCTTCACACAGGTTAAACTAGTAGCAAGTGTATATTCTCAGGGTTTATTTTAATGTCAGTAGTTACTTGGATTAATAAGTTCAGTTTACTCCACTTGAGATAGTGAAGCTTGGGCAAGAGCCAGCATTACAAAATGTTTGAGCTCTGCGGTGGTGCGATTAGCAGGACAGGGGTGAACACAGCAGCTGAGTTACAGCTCTCTGCTGCCTGTCAGTTATTGTGTCTGTGCCACTTAGCAATCTGCCACCCCTTCTTCGGGTGGATAGCTAGCTCCAGTTTAAGACTTGATTAAAATTTATTTGGAAACTTTTGTAGCAGGTAGAAATTCAACAATGAATTCTGAATAATCATTATAATCAGGATTATCAGCTGTTGGTACAGATATGTTGGATGTATGAGACCAAAGCTAAATGGTATGTTGTTCTACAAAGGACTATTTTTACTAGTATACATTTACCACTTTCAAGGCTACAGTTGTGATTGATCTCACCATCACCTGTGTGGCAAGGTAAGATAGGTGTAGCATAACTTTGATTTATTTAGTCAGTGGGAAGTCCATTTTCCAGGTGACTGTTAGCTAAAGGTGAGGTTGGTGAAATAGTAGGAGGCAAACAGAGCTTGATTATATGGATTTCTGTAGCCCGTATTGCAGACTGGTGAGGTGAGGTACATCTGTGTCTTGCTTTCTAGGTTTGACGGTGCAAGGTCATTCTGGTCCTTTGTAGAAGATCAGACTGATGGTCTGTTTGCTGGAGGAAAGATTATCTGCTCTGTGAACTTTCTTGAGGTGGCTGATCCTATACCTTCCCTTGAATAACTGCTCTGAGAAGTTATCACAAAGGGCTAACAGTTCTGGTGAGGAATATTATGATCTCTGTAGGGTTTTGAAGATGGAGTAGAATCTAATTAAGCTTTATGTTGAAAATAGTTTAAAGAGCTTTTTTTTTCCTGTTGAAGAAGGAGACTTTAAAGCTAAGTAGTGAAGAGCTGGATTTTTTTTTTTTTTTTAAATTTTCTGCTAACTTGACTACTTCTAAAGCAGATAGATGCAGCTGTAAGCAGTTACAGATGGTACAGAACAGAAAGAACCTCGTTATCATGCTTAAGTGCTTTACAAGAACCCCAATGCTAGTTTTCCAGCTAGTTATCTTTCTCTTTATTTTTTTGTGGTTTTGCAGATGGAACATTAAAAAGAGCTACCTTAAAGCTAAATCAAAAGATGAAAAAAGTCTGCCATAAACCAGAAATACTGCTCTGCAGGGTGCTTTACTGGAAGAATCCCAAAGCACTCTTTCTATTTTTGTTGTTGTTGCAAACAAAGGCTTTTAGATATTTGGGCTAGAATTTATTGAAAACAGCCTCTGTCTCTTCTTCTGCTGCCTGTTTGTTGCATGTGAAACTGAAACCACTACCTTAAGCATGACGCTCAAGGTATTGATGTACCGTGCTTCTCTTGAACTCAGGTCGGAAGGCAGAGATCAGGCCCCGTCCAGCCTATCACAGGACAACATCTGTCACGTATGCGGTGTGTTTATCTGTAAAGTGGCCACATTTATTACTGTCACAGACCTTTTACTGAGTTTGCCTCTCTCTTAATTGGAGATGGCAAAAACAGGGTGCCCGTTTTGATGGGCTGTATTTTGTACTTTCATGCCAGCTGAATCCCCCCTCTTCACTTTGTGCAGTTGTGAATAGTCACGTTCACTTCAGAATCTCACCAGCTCTGGTGAGACAGACTGGCTACTCTATAGCTTTGACTCATACGGGACGTACTTTCAACATTGTCACTGAGTACTCATAGTTTGGTGCTAATGGTGTTAACTCATTCTTCTGTGGAATTTTTACAAAAATAGCGTTTAGCTCTACCCAGGCATGTCATGGTAAAGTATATGTCATAACGCTGTACTGTGTGGCTAAGTCAAATCATCAATAGCACTCAGAGCTGCTCTTTCTGTATGACAAGGTCATATTGATCAGTTTGACTTTGGTTTTGGCTTGTTGGTTGTAAGGCTTGGTTGTTAAATGCTTCGATTAAACTATTAGTTGTTAGTTTTATTTTTTGATCTGACTTCTGAATACATTGCTAAAAAGAGTTTGGATTTCCAAGCACATAATCAATAGAATACTGGCCTGAATGTAAAAGGTATGAGGTGTGGTTCTGGTCTGTTTTTTAAGTCAACAGTACAGTCAATATAGATGAGATAACATCCCCTATTCTGACTTTAGTGATAAAAACAAACAACCTTCTTGCTGATTAGAGAGCCTACTACATTTTGATATCTTAAAAAAAAATTAGAATCAAGATATTCTGCACATTTGTAAATTAAGCACGAGAATCACCGTGGAAGTTAAACCTAGAAATGGGAAAAACATTTTTTTGTACCAGGATGGAAAGATGTGTTTTGTCTAGCCAAGCAATGCGGCATTCAGATCCATACCCTCCAGATCTGAGAGGACTTCATAGTGTCTTTGTACGTTATGTCTTAGATGAGTGTTCTTCCATCAGTTTGTCCAGCTGCATTTTTGAATCTATGTAAGCTACAAAGTGATGATACTTAGTTGTTGGAAGAGAGAGAGATCCTGGGATCTCTGCTAGGGTATGTTCCTGGGACCCGTTCTAGGATTTAATTTAATTAATTCTTCCTGGTAGTGCCCGCATGTGTACATGTTAAGCTTTTCTGTAGCGCTTGTTACTGAAACACCTGTGTCTCTCAGATAAACCAGTTCTATGGTTCTATTACCAGTATCCTTGCACTTTCTCGGTCTCTGAACCGCTGTGAAACTTCAGTTGTTGCATTTCCTTTACGAGGAGGCAGTAACTTACAAAGAGGTGGGATTTGCAGCATATTCTGCCATCAGAGTTCTGCTCTGCTTGGTCAGCTGTATCACGTACAGAAAGAAACCTTATGAATGTGAATAAACTCTTTTATTAGGCCTTGGCTCCAGTGAGTATTATACTGCAGATCTTTAGAATGGTTAGCAGTAGAATATCTGTACTGATGGATCTAGATGTGTTGACAGTTTTTAAGTCCAGAACTGGGCACAGACTTCACGGTGGTGTGGAGCAGTTTGCTCTCCTGGAGTGAAGTTTTGATTACAAGCTCGGGATGCCCCTGCAAGATGAGGACCAGGGCTGGAGTGAGAGCCTGATGATAGAGGATGGAGCTGGTCACAAGGAAAGTAAGTTAAACAGGTATATGCACAGAATGTTTTTAGGTAAAACTTTGAGAAACAGCTGGGCCACTCAAGACAGGCTCTTCAGTATAATATATGTGTCTTGGTACACATAGACAAGGACCAACTTAATCTTCTGCTTTTGGCTCCTGCATGAGATCAAATACAGCATTGAGTAGGGGTATTCCTCTGTGTGCTTTTTGGGAAACCTGCTGTACTTTTTCTGTGTGTTCTTCTCTGTGTTGCTTTAGATGGAGATACTTCTCTTACTCTGGTCTGAACCTTTTTGTTTTAGTCAGTTACATGACTCTGCATCCCATAAGAAGTAAGATTATGGATTTGTTAAGATTTATTGTCTTAAATATTTAGGTTTTCTTTTTGCTCAGTGTGGTGTTTCCTGTCCAAGCAAAGCTGCCAAAATGATTACATATTTACCTTACAGTGCTTTACAATAAATTTACAAGGTGAAGTTGGTTATTAGGTCCTCAGAAGCAGGAGAGCTCGTCCTGTCTTCTAGTGCTGGATTATTTGTGCTTTTCAGCTGAGGGCTGCCTGGTTAGCTCTTGGTGTAGCAAAGTGAGCAGTCATTTCAGTTCACGCAGTTAAAGACACCTTGGCAAGCATCTGACCACGATGGCCATGCAAAACTGCCCTTGTCTGAATGGGCTGAAGGACGGTCTCAGCACAGCAGTGCTGGTGTGGGGCTTTGCCCTTCATGCTGGGATTTCTCTTGCAGAATATTGCAGGCTAACAGATATACAGAAATTTCCCTGTGTATCCTGAGAGTCTTCTCTTTCTGCCACGTAATTAATCTGTTTTCTTTTGTCATTGCCCTTTTTTAACTGCTTACTGGCACCATGACAATCATCATATTCTGCATATCGTTGAATGTTCATAAATATGGCCAGGATGATGTGCATTGGCTCAGTTGCACATTAGGTAAACTTAGCCTTGGGTCTTCAGGGGATGTTGAATGCTCCGGTCATATCGCTGTGAGAGGAAGGTGAAGTTGAGCTGTTAGTTGTATAGAGTGTTTATCTTGAACAACCTTATTCAGAAGAATGCCATGTCTAGACTTGGATGACTGACAGTGTCTGGGATGAGGCTGAATTGCATTACTAGAAAACAGGCTATGTTTTCTTGTGTTAAAGACTTAATTGTCTGGAACCTTGTTCAGATAAATTACTGCTTCAGTTCTGGAAAATGCTAATATAGTTTCCTTTCATTATGGTTAAGTGTGAAAAATTGTTATTCCTTGTTACTAATAGTAGCCTTGAATTTACTGTTTATGGTTTAACTATTGGAAGTTTTTTGTAATGGAATGGAATTTTTCTGTGCTATTAGGAAACTTGGTGTTGAATATCCTGTATCTTGGTACTGCATAGGAAATGGATAGCTTTGGATGAACAGGGTTCCAGAACTCCATGGCAATTTATTAACAGGATCTATATGACTAATTTGGAAATGCTGCAGTGCCATAGTCTTTCAAAATTTAGACATGTTTGTTGAAGTAAGATAATGGAATCTCCTGACCCCTCCAGACACTGAATAATGCCCCCAGTCATCTGAAGAGATCCAACTTATCCTCCATTTCTCTGGCTTATTAATTCTTTTGCTGGCAATTTGCACAAGAGAGAGGAACAAAGGAAATAATTTAAAGATAGTTGTAGGAATTATGTGAGTTCATGATTCTTAGAAAGTATGGTGCCTTATCAGGGGAGAGCTGTCCCACGTTTTATCCATGTGAGCTATTCACCACTATAAAGTTTAACAAGTATTTACATTTTCTTAAGGTTGTGGATACCAGAAGATAGTGCCTCCACAAAATGCCCAAGTAATAGAACTTCATAGTGCTTTTATTTTGGAAACAAAGTTTACTTTCAGTGGTAGATATTTTGTAACTAAAAGTGTCTTGGGTATATAATATGTGGAGATGTTTTTTAGAAATCAATGCTAAGTGGATGTTTTTCTGACGATAGGGGGGTCCTCAGGTGAATTTTTAGCATGTTCGTAACTAAGCTTCCCCGTCCCCCCCCTTTTTTTTCTTTTTAATTTTAATTCTTGTGTTACTAAACTTAAAGATACCTCTTCCCCCCCATTTGTGAAACATGGCAAGTGGAGAACATAAGGCCAAATGGTAATAAAAATCCTGCACAGCTCTGTAATACTATTTGCAATTTTCATAACAAAACTGATTTTTTCAAGTATTTTTATTATGGTATTAACGTACCAGAGATGTACCAGAACTTGCTTTTCATTTTGCAATTAGGAAAGTGACTTGACCTGTGTCCAGTTGGGCCCTCTCTCCCCAAGAAGAAAGATTACAGGAATGTGAAGGTGTGCTGTCTAAGGATCGAGAAACGTGTTGTATTTCTGCTGCCATGTGATTAGCAGTGTGATTCCTAATTCCTCTTAAGGTGTTGCTCTATTTTAGATCAGCTACAAAACCTTCTTGCTGCCTAGCCAAGCAACATTTTCCCCGCTGGAATGTTACAAAACTTTAAGTAGAAAATGTGAAGAGAGTGGCTGAGAAACCCTTTATGTAACTGTGGTGGTAGGATTTAAGATCAGTGTTGTTGTTTTCATGACATTAAGAGAGAATTGGAAGTCTGTGATCTCAGCAGAGTTTAATGGCAAGGTCATCAGTTACCTGCTTTGCTTATTAACAAGCCACTGTGTTCTGTACCAAGTGTAATTTTCACACTAAGACATACTCCATCTCTATAATCGAAATGGGAGTTACAAGCTGGTATGTGCTCCTGAATCTAGGTCTTCCGTTCAATCTGGGATGTAGCCATTAGTCTGGCATTTTGTCTAAATAGCAGCTTTGCATTGTGTATGCTGGAGTTGAAAATATTTCTGTTGTATCACTTCTTGGACTTGTTGCTGCAAAGTGCTTGTCTCTTAGAAAATACAAGCGGTGTTACAGATCATTAGTATTGGCACACACACCCCACCCCCCCACCCCACCCCAGTATTAACTGTTAAAGGACTCTCCTTAAAAAGAAATTCCATGTAACTAGTCATTAAACTTGTCTATATGGACAGTTAGCTCTGGGCAGTTCTGTGATGCTTTTTCTGGCTTATTTGTTATTCTGACACTTCAGATTGTTTGTTTTATTTGCTAATTATAAAGAAATATTTCTGCTGTTCTAGAACATCCTCTGTTTTAAGATGCCAGAAACTTGAGCTGCCTTTTGTAGTGTCACTCGACTATTCCAAACTGTTCTGGAGAAAGAATTATTGTCTCTGGTAGCACTAAACTTAAGCTTATTTTAAATTAAATAACCTATATACGCAAACTTAAGGAAGAGCTTCTGTACTTTGGGGCATTCACTTGGACTGGGTTTTTTTGTTTGTTTTAGGAATTCATGATTGCTTAATTTCTTGAAAGAAAATGATTTCTATTGAATGGCTTATGCTATGGCATCAGAAATCTGTAATGCTACAGACACTACTGTTTTGCTACAACTTGCCTGTGACAATTGTCTGAACATTAAGAACTGCCACGGATGTGCTAGGACATTCCCAGGCTCAGTTGCTTACATTTCTCATAGCTTGCCAGGAGGAGCATCGTAGCATTCGTATAGCTGTATTGTGTTTTTTGAAGGAATTTTTCACTTATGCAATAGTCTGGGCTTGGATGTAGCAGAGATGCTTATATTTTTGTTTGTCTTTTGCTAATAATGTCTCAGCTGGTGTATCTCTACCCAGTGTCTTCCGTTTGAACTTCAGGCAAAAGATCATTCTGTGCTTTGATTATTTCCCTATTACCATGGCAAGTAATTCATGCTGCTAATGAGGGCACTGCTAGAATTGCACAGAAAGATGGGCAGGGAAAGAATACAGCCTACTTACGCTCACAATTTATCTGTCTTATAGATTTATAGAACAGTTATTGCTAAGGTAGCTCACAGTTCACAAATAAAAATATATAACCTTCTGATTCATGGTGATCTATCTACTGAAGGTAGAAGGGAAGAGCCACATATTTCAAAGAGCTTTGTTTTGTCTGGTGTGTATGGAGGGGTGTGGTTAGGAGAAAAATTGTGCCCCAAACTAGATTTGTGTTCCACTAGAGAAAAACACATTCAGAGAGACCCCTCTGCTTGGTACTGAGGGCCTGAAACTGGGAAGGCTGTGAGTTCACTAAATAGCTGGTGACTGGTGGTTTCGTGCTCAGCAGAGTTTCTCATGCAGGTCTCAGAAACCAAAAGGGAGACATCTTTGTAATTTTGAAATGAATGGGAAGCCATTGCAGACCCTGGGAAGTAGGTAATAAATCCAGAAGACTATTTTAGTGTTGGCTGGAGTTCAAAGAGAAATTAGGAGGCCTAATTAAGGTATGTGTTTAAACATCTGGGAAATACCAGCACTGAAGAAAACTGATGGTAGTGTCTTCGTTGTCCACATCGAATACTGGAGACTCCAAAACTAATGATAATTCTGTGGTACATTGTGACTGCCTATTGCAAGCCAGATATGGTACTTCTGCCTCTTTTCCTTGTTATTAAGTAATATGAATGTAATTCTGTCTTGTCTGAATTGTGGTGGATAATACGTATACTTTTTCCTGTCTTCAGAAAAAGTTACTAGTAATTCTTGTTTAATACAAAAAGATGAAAATCATTAACATTGCCGATGACATTAGAGTGAAAGATGTGACTCCATTGTGGTAGTTCATACTGCACCGTGTCTGTATCTGGGTAGTGCTGCCCTTGCACACCTACTGCAGGAGAAAATAAGGTGCCTAATGTTAAAGGAGAAAGTGCTTTTCTAGTCTTCTTAAAAAACAATACTGTTTTCCTTTGTCATGGACCTGTGTGATTAGGTAGTAATCTTCCTTCATTCCTGGGAGAGCAGACATTGTGCTTCATACTTTCTGTTTTGTGGTACAGGATTTCATACAGGTGATTGCATCTCTGGAATCTATGTCATTCTCCCCCTAAAAGGAATTGATAAGCAAATTGGCTTTCTAAAACGTGAAAGAAGCCTAGAACAAACTCTTTGTCATCACATTCCTGATCACGTCCATCATTTGCCTTCCACAGAGTTCCTAATATTTCGTAATGTCTGTGGTTTCCCATGAGGCTGCTTAGGTGAACATAGTAAGTGAGAGCTATCAAAAGAGAAAAGAATGAAGACTGGCTTCATCATGAGCTAAATGGGGTGAAAACTATTTTGGATTATCTATGTGTTTTTTATGTAGTTTTCCAAAATCATACTAGTGTCAATCCATATATTTCTTAGCTTCACAATAAGTTATTAATCGGAGAACGAAAATGCCAACTATTCAACAAAGTTTATGTAATTATTGAATTCTTACTCATATCTCTTTCAGAAATTATGGGGTGGTGATTCGCATGATCTTAATTTTAAACTCCAAATTTAGGACTGCATAAATACCTGAACTGAATGGAGAGACCAGAGGATAATTCCAAAGCCTTGGTAGAAGTGTGCCTCTCTTCACTGACTGCGTACGGAGCATGCTCTTGTAAATGAAGTGCTTCAGATGCCCTAAGTGGGAGGACTCAAATAACCTCTGTACCTATTTGCTACAACACCATTTGACTGAACATCTCAAACAAATTTGTAGAGAGCACAACAGTTGAAAAAAAGGCAAGCATTCCCATTCATCTACTGAGGTGTCAGCAAGTCCTAACTGCTGTCTGAAAACTTTGCTCCGACTTGCACAACTGCAATGTCGTAAGCATCTCCTGCAGTATCACAAATAAATGTGAGCCCTTGCCATAAGAGGTGTGCCATGAGCGTGGCTCTGTATGTGTTTAGTATTTTTAGAACTAGTTTGGGGTTGAAAATGTGCTTTCCAAGAGTTGTGCTGTTACAGTAATTTCTGGAGAGATTAGAGGAAAACATTTGAACAAGCCAGTGTTAAGTCCTGAATAAAGAAAAGTTCTCTTCAGTTTTTCATCCAGAAATCACATCTGTCACTTTTTTGTTATTTTCTCACATTAAGATGTTGCTCAGCTTTGTTCCCTTTACATAATTATTTGCTTTTCTTGCATTTCAGATATGTTGATTTAGAACTTTCCTAAAATATAGGAAACAAAACAGGCAGGAAAAATGTCTTAAACTTTGTCCTGTTTTGATTTTAAACTGCTTGAGCCTGTGCTTTGTTTCCCGTGGAGTGTTAGAGCAGCTTATGCCTTGTCATCAGCCTCTGCTCACTTCCCTAAAGGGAAAGTCTTTTGTGTGTTTGTGTGCTTCTTTCCAGGTATAGCAGCATGGGACTTTAGCTGTGGCTTGTGCCTGGATTTGGGGAAGCTCCTCTAGCCACTTTAGTCCATCTCTGGAACAGCATTGTTCTAGCCTTCATTTGCTGGGCTTGTCAAAAATCTGGTCTGGACGATCTAGGATCTCTGATGTTAAGTCTCAAGCAGTCACTTGGATCCTCACTGTTGGAAGCTGGGGAAGGCTAATATTAAATACAGAGAAATTGCAAAGCTCCTACCTGTTTCTCAGCCTGAGGCTTTTGATATTTTCACCCACTAGCAGCTACGCAAGAGTGACAGTTAAATGGCTGTATTGTAGGTATTAGTACTTGTATGTAGACTGAAATCACACTTTTCAGAGTGTTGTGGGGTTTTATTTTCTAGCTTGGGATGAATTTGAGCAGAACTGATTTTTTTTTTTTTTTCCCCTTAATAAATTAACACACAGAGCATGAGTTTGTTCCAGCTAGATGTTACTTATAAACTTCAAGCGTTAAAATTACTTTTTGAATGTCCAGAATCAGCGTTATATTTCTTCTTCTGCGTTCTGTGTCTTTTGTTTCTGTAAACTTTTAGAATTTATGTCTGTGAATTAAGTTTACTTTTTATTTAATTTACTTTTCTGTGTCTGATTGTAGTATTTGATTTGCAACTTTATGCATGGCTGATGAAAGTGAATCACTTACACATTGATTAAGATAATTTTCTCTTTTGATATTTCAAAAAACCAAGATGCAGTTGCTCATGCATAAAATCTTAACCTAAAAGTCCCTCAAACACCAAGTAGTAATGAAATAGTGTTTCAAAAGCAGCTTAAAATTTATGGTAGATACATCCCCACTGTACTTCTTATGTAAACGTAGTTTTCAAATAAAATGTTAAGGATGGTTAAGTGATACTTTTAAATTATCGGTTTTAGTTTTAAATTATCAGTTTTACTTTGTTCATCACTTTGTGCATTTAAATCTGAACAATGCTGTGAAATAGCATTTTGATATTGTTAAGGACTCAAAATAGCATATAGTTTTTAGTTACAGGAATGAAAGCAAAGTGACAATTTATGAATTATGTCTAAATTTAGTAGGTGGCTTACGTATGTGGTGGCTCAAACTAAAAACAAAAAATGCAAATATGTTTGAGTCAGCTTTGTCATCTTGCTGCTATGTTTTTCTGAGTTTAACTTCTGTTGGAGTTGCGTTTATCTTCTAGTTGTGGTGTGAGTGCTTTTGCCTGTAAGATGCTCTGGGATTAAAAGGAGTGTTCCAAGGGTGAACTCGGTTATTTTTAGGAAGGTTAAACACATGGATGTTCGCTACAAAACCTTTTCCAGGAAAGCATTTTGTTCCTGAGCAAGAAATATCAGCAGAAATACGAATGCAGTGCACCAGCATGTAACCCCTGGCTTCCCAGGGGACTCTGGTATTTTCAGACTGCTCTGTTGCTTAAAGTAACTCTGAGGATTACTGAAGGATATTGGGAGGATTTGCCTCTGTAGTATTTTTGTAGGTGGCTTTGAGACATGGGAATCCATAACAAGGATGAAACCGAGCAGAAAGGAGTTAGAAAGGAAGGAATGGTTATGGGGGACATAAGAAATATATTTGTAATGTTTCTAAGACGCTGATGTTTGCATTCTGGCTGAAAAAAAGTAGGTTTTTGATAGAGGTTGATTAGTAGAAAACTGTCCTTTATCAGTGTTAAACAGTCTTCTGGATTCAGAAACTACAAAAGCATTACAGGTACAGTATAGGATTTGAGAAGAAAACTTAGGTTGTACGTAATGGTTTTAAGGCATTCCTATATACATGGTATGTGTATGGGGAAAACGCCCCAGAAAGTTCTGAAAATTAAATGTGTTTGGCTGAAATAACTTTGTAGAGAGCTAGACTTCTGTTTCATATGAGCTGTCTTACACCCTTGATCGTACAGAATACTGCTTTAAAAATGTGTCCTGGCAGCCTGGCTTGAAACTTGAATGGCCAGAACAAGAGTTCTCTGCACATATGCTGCTGTGTTTTGACATTCCAAATTTCAGCAATATTGATTGCTAAAAAACTGCATTTGCAGCTGACATGTATTTTTCCCCCTTGTCAGTTTCCAGGTGCTGCTTAGAGAATTGTGACATTCCCTTTTCATTTTTTAAAATACATTTTTACTATCTTAAGCTCTACGCTTTTTTTTTCCCCTCAAGCAGGAAAACTTAAGATTTTCAAATTTTAGTTACTATATCGATTTTCTAATATTGTTGATATGGTAAATATATTTGTGGTGAGAGGCAATTCTTTTAACTAACTGATATGTGTGTGGTTTATGTACCCCTTGAGGATTTCAAAGCCTCTCATTTATGTATTGAAAATCTTATGTTTCTCCAGCAATCTAACACAAGATTGCTCCTTTCCACGATTACTGTTTGATTTTACTTGTATGTGTTATGATAGCTTTGCTGGCTTGAAAAGACTGTTAATGTTTATTTGAAATGCTTAAATCTGGTCACTCACTTTGATTTGTATTTTGTTGTTTACTACATATATTACATGAAAATGTGAATTGAAATAGATGCTGAAGGATCAGCATTTAGGCTTCCAGCATGTGAAATTTCCTGGAAAGCTGCGTCCTCTACTACAGCATCAGCAGCATGTCTTCCAACTCAGACAGTGTTGATTTTATGGTAGCTCCTAGATGCCAGGCTTGTATTAAGTCATTCTGAGCCTGCTGGTACACGGACATCCCTATCAAGCCCAGTGGTTCTGTATGTTTTCTAGAAGTATTGAGCTATTCATTCCCTAATCCTTAGGGAAATTGTTTTAAGTTGGTGTAAAAATTAGACACTATTGTTTCAGTGGGCTTCAGAACCCATACAAAAGTGTCAGTTTGCACTTTTCAAAGCAATTCTGTTAAAGATTGGAAAAATAGAAATTAACCTGACTTGTGTTTATGAGTTTTCCTTTCTATCCATGTGGTTGGAAGTGTCGTGGTTTTTAATAACACCTGAAAAATCTGATATGGCTGCTCCTAGCAGTGCTGGATTGGATTTCTGTCTGGATTAGAGTTCTGTTGTTGAAGATTTAATCTGACTCTGCTGTAACATTTAATGAGTACCTAAGTAAAACCATTTTATTAGAAGCGGATCACTGCTCTGATGTGTTCCAGTTTGTCTAGCGTACAACAAATGAGTACAGTTTCAATTAATGAAATAAAATGAATGTTGTACTAAGAGGGAGATACGAACAGGAATTATTATCTTGGGTCCTTTTGCTATGGAGCGTCAGTTGTGTATTTAGGATGACCGTTGCAAATTAATGGATGACCCTGTGAATAGGAGAGAACTTACTTTCCTGTGTAATGTTATCTTGATGCCTTTACTTAGAAGTTTGCTTTTTAAAAGGCAAACATTTTGTCCAGTAAAAATAATATTTTTGTTTTCCTTTGGGATTTCTAGTAGCTTTTGAACCTAGTTACCCCTGGGCTTGCAGAAATACTACAGCCTCACCCTCTGTGTTTTCTGACACTGGATTTGGTATGTACGTTCTGTGTTTGTAGAAGAATGTTACCTACTGAAATTACAATATCTCTGATAAAACTAGTTACATTTTCAGGTGGGCATAATTTGTTACTGGTCAAATATAAATTTCACTTGGTCCTGTACATGAAGCCTCACATACTTTAATTTGTCCAAAAGGTTTATGTGGTGCAGTGTTGAATACATGACAGCTGCTGTTATGAAAGTTTGCTGTTAATAACCCCAGCAATGTTCAGAGGCTCAGTATGTGAGATGCCTCTAATAATCTCTCTGAACATTATCGTTTCATTAAACCTCTACTGTTTAGAATGAGTACAAAAGAGCAGTAGGACACGTCCTCCTTCTTTTTCTTGTTTCTCAGGACTGAAAAGAACATACTGGGTAATATGTTTGGAATGGTTCTGTGTGTTTCTTGTGTTCTTTGGGTTTTCATTTCCCCGCCAAAAGCACAATGCATGGAAGTGGAAGAACTGCCATCTCTTGTGTTGTCACTGGTGTTTGTTTGACTATGGAGCTGTTAATCTGAAAATGAACTTGGATTTGAGGGGGGGCGCGAATTGTTCAACTGGATCAGTTTAGCATTTGGTGTTGGGAAAGAATGTGAATTTCCCTATTGCTAGTAACACAATTTTAGGTCATTTTATTCTCCTAGTTCCCCCAGTTGGTGTTTCCTTTTGCCTGTGTGCCAGCTTACCCTCTTAACCGTGTATTTTTTAGGCTAAATAAACTCAGTTCTTATCTCTCCTAGTCATCTTAGAAACTCTTCTCTGCACTCATTCCAGTGACAGGCTGATAATTCTGCTTACACTAAAACTAAATTCACACTTAAATACCAGTGCCTGCCTTCTCCCTTAATAGTCCTCTATTCTTCCTCTGTTGTATTTATTGTTTGCTCTTATAAAGTAGTATTAGAAAGAAGAGAAAGTAAGAGGAAAGAACACCTCTGGAAAAATGTGACTACAGAAGTGTCTATCCAAAATATTAGTATTAGTAGGCTCAGTAGTATGGGAAAATCATAATGCTTATAGTGTAAAAACTTAATTGACTTATGTACTAAATCATACGCAGTTTTAACAAGTTAATTGCATTAGAGTATGTTTATATGCATTTAGTGCCATACTAACAATTTAAGCTGAAGTTCTGTTTCCTAGCTTCACGCTAACCTGAGTCATCAAGCCTTTGGCACAGGTGCCTTGGAAACACTCTGCATTGTCTGGATTTCTTTGTAGCGTATCATTTTGCTGCTTTACACTCAGAAATTTTCTTCCTGTAATAAATACATGTAGCGCTCTGCTTCACTTATTTCTGTTTTCTTTCTGCACTAAGTAAAATAGCCATTCTTTCCCTTTGATTAAGAGACTGTGTGGAGTGTGGGTATGAGAATTTTAACTCAGGTTAATAGGGAGTCAATGACTTGCATCAGAACAGGAGCAAAATCCCAGTTTAAAGCTTAATTTCCCCCCTCCATCGCCTCAGTTGTAACTGAACTAATCATGGGAATCGCTGTGTGTTCAAATACGGCTTTGTGCATTCTCTGTGGGTGGGATCCATTCAGCAGCGAAAAGCTGCTGTTTGACATACCGGTAATGTAGATCGTAACGATAATTGATGCTTGAATTTTTTTGCCTGTTTAAAGAAGTTTATTCGTTGTGAAGAAGTTGCCTCGCATTTGCTTTTTAAAAAGCAAAATATGTTGCTGTTTGATTTTTTTTTTTTAAATTTTTATTTTTTTTTAGAATTACACTTCAGGTTTTGCGAACAGTATTGCATTATTCCTCAACAAATTAAGTACTGGAACCATGAAATACTATCATTACAGTATTACAGAAAACCTGGTGTGAGATTTTATTTAAAGCTTTTCATTCTAACTACATGTACCTCCTTTCAGGTAGTTGTAGAGGGCGATAAGGTCTCCCTTCAGCCTCCTCTTCTCCAGGCTAAAGTACACAAGTTATATCAATATGCCTTTTGATCGTTTTTGTATGTTTGGAGAATAGATTGATTCATCTTAGGTGTTTGATTTGTGTGTGTGTCTATGTGCCAAAGTAATCTGATACTACTGTAGAGTTTTCAGTCTGCTACAGAGCCGAGAAGCTTTTTGTTGTTCTTGAGATGAGCAAGTGTAGAGCTGAAGTCTTACTATCACTCACTTTTCTAAATTTAGAGAAACTTAAAGTCTGAGTGGCACAGTTTTAAAGTACTCGGAAATAAGGCTAGTTCAGTATGACCAATGAAATGAGCTTATTTTGGTGCTCTGGGAATATGTGGGAGAGAAGGTTGGGTTTGGTGGTTTGGGTTTTTTGGTTTTTTTCTTAGTCAAACAATTTTTTGTGTGTGTGTGTAAGACACATTGTCAGAGGTGGTACATTAATTGTTTGGCGACAGCTTGCAAAGTAAATATGAATCTCTTAATTGTGAGACAGAGGTGAGAGAACTTGCTCACCGCTGTCTTCCTGGTCTAGATGGAGCTGCAGTGAAGATTGGGACAAATATTTAATTCCAGATAATGAAAACTCCCATGTTTTATCAGCTTGGACAACTTTTTGTTATGGCTTAAGGTCCTCTGAGATGCTGTTGGCTGGAAATAATAACTTGTGCTGTAGTAGCTGTGTTAACAATGTTGAGTCATGATATAAATTGCTTGTCAGCATTTTCACTGCAGTGGCTTCTAACCCTGCTCGGAACAGGTCTTCCTGCTCCTGTAAGAGCAAAATACCCACATTCAGCCCACAGTGAATCTGCTCTGACTGTGCTGTGGCTGGCAGCAGTAACCGTTCAGTTGTAGACATCTCGCTGCATACCTTGGACGAGGCTTTGTTACTGAACGGGGGATTCTTGCACAGAAGAGACTTGTACTTCTTCAAGCAGTAAATGTATTTTATTGTAAACTAGAAGTAGGGAGCATCCTCATGGTTTAGGTGATTATAGTCATTGTTAATGAGCTTTTCTGTTAAGTAGAAAAAGGCTTACAGAGATCAAAACATAGATGGGAGCCTAAGGTGAAGACACTGGGGAAGTTTTTATCTTCTTCCTGTGATTGGAATAAGTGCCATAAAACGAAACCTAGCACTAAGCAGCCTTCTGTCTAATGCAGAACTGTGCTACCAAGTGATTGAAAACTCTGGGGTACATATATGACGGGGATATAAATTGATACCTTTATAACCCAAAAAGGTTTCAGCTGTCAAAATTGCAGAAAACTTTCCTGCGCCAGGGATAACCACTGACATTTCCAAACGGGCCTTCCTGAAAGCACAATATTGTTTGGATCACGATGAGGCTGTCTAGCATAAAACTGTAGACAGCTTGCACAGTGGTACTCTGTAGACTTGAATTACAGTAACCACTCCTTTGATTTGTCTTTTTTTTCTGATGTAAAAAGGGCTATTTTTGGAAAATTCATACAGTTGAAAGTAGTAATTTAGATAGAAGAGCTGTTTCAGCAAAGCTTTGGGGCAGGCTAAATATTGGACTGACCTTTGCAGAGTTCACTGGTCTGTTGGAATCTGAAAGTTTACATAAAGAAAAATGCTTGTGGCTCTGGCAGGAAAGGATTGTGCATAACAGATCTTAATTTGACCTCCTCTCTTCTCCCTCCCTCCAATCTGCCTTTTGATTATTTGTGGAAGGTGGAAAGAGTTTTCCAGATGAGGAAAGTCTTCCTATGTGGTCAGTTTGTTCTTGTGGCTGAGCCGCAAACTTCTTGCTTTGTCAGATGTCTCATACGTATATTTATGCATACTTTCATAGTTATATATTTACATCTTGTTCTGATATTTGCTAATCTTAGTTCTTCCACAAAAGCATTGTATTAATATTTTTGTTTGGCAATTTATGCGGTACTACAACAAAACTTGAATCTACTCTCTGCGGTACAATGAAGTCTTCTATAAATTGATAAACTATGAAGACAATTACAGGCAAGACAATTGCTTTACTTAGTTTAGCAAATGAGTCTTATGTCTCTTTCTTATTCGCATGAAACATGTTTTTTAACATATTAATAGTTTGGCCCTTGCAAATGCAGTATGGCTACTGTTGTTGTACTTCACTGAATACCCTTAACTGTTAATGATGCTGGGGTTTACTTCACAGTCTCGTTAATGGATGGCCAGTGCCTCAAGATGTTACGCTGTGTTAGGACTGTGCAGCTGTAGCAAAGGCATCTGGAGAGCTGGGAATTATGAAAGTGTACGGGTGCTCAAAGGGCTTGCGGGAACAGATAACGTTATTATAGTTTTCAGGAGTTGGATACTACTGCATGCTGCAACTGTGGCGTTTACTAGAGAAAACAAATATGGAAGGACCGAAATAGCACCAAATATCAAATATTGTCATAGATTGCAGCAACTACAGTACCTGTGGTCTGTTTTGAAAGCTAACTTAATTAAACCAGTGCTAACTTTTGTGTAGAAGGTTAGTTACAGGGAAATGGGAATGTTAGCTTTGTTTAATTTACATTAGCTCCAGTAAAGTTTGGATTACAGGTGTTTGTACTGCAGTTAGGTCTTAGTAAGCACCCTGTAAGCTGCTCCTGAAAGGGTTTTAGTCCCACCTTGTCCCTGGCCACATGCTGACTCCTTTCGTCTTTGTGTCATACCTAGTAATTGTGCAACTGCTGGCCTGAATGAAAACTCACTTCACAAAAACAATAATTTACTAGGTCAGCTTGCTAGTTTGCTGGGGTAATTTCTCCACCTCTTTCTTCTTTTCCTGCCCATGAATAAAATAAGTTTTAGTAGCAAAACCCAAGCTAATTGTAATGGAAAATGTTTTTAAAAGGAGGTTTTGTTGGCAGAGCTCTATTAAGTTGCTGAAGTCAGAGGTGCCCTAACTTAAGGTGGCTAAAATTTACAGTGTAGGGCTGGCCTGTTAAGTCTCTCTTGCCTCAGACTTTTGATTTTCAAACCAACATAGGCAAATCCTATCTTAAGCTGGAGTCCTTTAGATTTAACTGTCAAGAAGGGGTAAAAGTTGTAACTGTAAAAGCAATAATTGTTTTAAAAAATAAAACCAGGGCTGTGCCTTGGCTCAGCAATTTGCTGGGGCTGGTCTGTAGTAATATGCCAGTGTTCTGGGACAAGTTAGCTGATCTGAAACAGCTCAGTTAAAACACAATTAAAATACAAAATCGAGTAAAACATTCACTACTAACCGGCTCTGTGTTTTGTTATCAGATGTGTTTTTTCCATATATTCTTGTTCAGTTTTAACTCATTGAAATGATACCTACTAACTGTTCTTCCATGGGGATCCATTATTGCAGACATTGTTGTACGGACGTTTTGTTCACATTTTCAAAAAATGTTTGAAGTTGTTTATACTTGTGATACTGTTTCAAAATCTACTTCTGGAGAGGATTCCTTGACTGGTGGTGACATATATTTGGCAGTAAAAGCATGCCCTGTTTTTCATGACAACTTGTTTTTTCTTTCTTTGAGAAAGAAAGAAGGGGAGGTTCCCATGTCTTTTTTTGTTTGTCTGTTTTAGAGCAAAAACCCCAACCCAAACCAAATCAACCAACCAACCCTCCTCAATAAAACAGTGAACCTCAAAAAAGTAAATTTATTTTTGTGTATAGGTAAGAGGTGAAAATTATGTATCCAGGCTCCTATTCAGTCTACAAATGGATAGTATGAAATCAAAAAGCCTGTATTTTCTGTTGGAGCAATGTCAAAGACATTCAACGTGGTTTTGGATATTTATTTTGGTTCTGGCTACTTAATACTCAAACAGATATGTGTGTCCAGTACAACTTACTTGAAGATGTCATTTTTCTCCATTAACCACTGATTGCAAATTTTGCTTCCAAGTATCCTGTTTAGTGTGATTCCACCAGAGTGGTGGGGAGATCAGGAGCTGAGGATGCTTTTGAGGTACAGGGACGCTGTTCTGTGTTGGTTGAAAATACCGCTCCTTTGAATGAGTAAGGTATTCTTACGCTTCCATGCAAGGACTGGAAGTCATGCTCCCAGTCCTGTGGGGAAGTGAGTGGTCCAAGCTGAATATGAAATCTGGAAATCTTCCAGTTACTGTAATTCTTAAATGCTGTGAAACATGTAATCCTTTGTTCTGTTGGCAAACAGTCAGGTGAACTAAAAGGGTAGCTCAGATAATGTTTTTAACAGAAAATGTTTTTTTGCAAGATCATCTCTCCCAGTGCCTTACTGGCAGTATGCTTCAGTTTATTTTCAAAGTGAGCTCAGAGGAGTGTTTTCTCTTAGCAATTTAGCTGGGAGCTTGGCGTTTGGTTTTGGGGGGAGAGTTGTAGGAAAGCAGCTTTCTGGACAAGGTAGAAGAGTGAATTGGGTTTTTTAGTTGGTTGTGTAAAAGAAAAAAAAATATATTTGGTACCTAATAATGTGAAAACATTGTTCTGAGCTCTGTGTCTGATAAACAGCAGAATTATTCTCCAGTTACAACTTTAAAATGTCTGCCTGAGCCTTAACCAAGTCTGTGTAGGAAAGTCTGGTTTTAGTGGGACATCTCAAATTACTCTTTTTTTCACTTCAGACTTGCTTCAGGTTTTTTTCTAATATGATCCATGTTTCCAAAAATTACTCAGACTTAGCAGACCTTATCTGCACGTGACAATGAGATAAAATTGTAAACTGTAGAAACCAAGCTATTCCTTTAACGTAAGCGAAGCCATAGCAATTTGCTTGTTTTTCCTATGAATCACACTAAAGAATGGAATAGTGTTGAGATATGTTTACAGCTGTGGGTGCCATGACTTCACGCTTAAAATTATACCTTTAACTGTTACACTCAGATTTAACTTTGGTTTGGCAGCAAGCCTAATGGAGGCTCTTAAATATGTATATATCTTGCACATGTAAGGCAGTTGAAAGAGGCTTTTTAGTTATACCCTTGACCTGGAATCCAGTAAAGGAAAAAAGTAGTATTGGTTTTACCCACGGAGTGAGTTCGTCCCCCAACCAAAATGAATATTTGTGCAATTAACTGTAATTGATCTTCATGTACATGGTGGTGCTCTTCTTTCATGTGCCCTAGGGCTGTGCTCTGGAGTCCTTGAGTTTGATTTGCTTGTTTTAATAAACGATGCTACAGTGATGGCTCACAAACACCTTGCACTGTAGCCTCAAAAATTAATTGCTCTTAACAATAAATTGTCCTGATCACTGTATTCTCTCATGCTTCTTTTAAGGAATAAAAGAGTTAGTAGAATGTTTGGAAAATATCAGAGACAAGTAGGTTCAAGAAAACACTTTCCTCATGAGTGGCATACTCTTGCGTGATCAAAAGAAAATAGATGCACAGGGTCATTGCAGCAGTGTGAAGGTGAACGTTGATTTCTGCCTACAGCTGATAGCTCCAAAACCCAGGGGTGGGACAGGGGAAGTGAGTTGCAAAATGTTCTTCAACCTGTCTTGAATTTACCAACTATATTTCTTGACTTTATGTTTTTCTATTGCTATAGCAATCACTGATGTAATAAACACATTAAAAAGCATTTGAAATTTGTAAAACCCTTGGAGGAGGGGGAGGCAGGAACTTTCTCCATCCTTGATTTTGTCATTTAACACCAGATTTTCAGTAAAAGGTGATTGTTGGGGCTTGGGGTTTTTTTATTCTCTTTTTCTGGTTCGTTCTTTGAAATATTGACTGTCTGCTGAGATGGGACCCTCAAACTGAATGCATGCATTCAGCAAGTTCTGAAAATGAATCATGAATAATAGGGCAGGGATGGAGATCCTTTATTGTCACCTTTCCAATGCTGGCACCTACCTATGGGGAGTTTTCTTTGAAAGAGAACGGAAATTGGGAAAGTAGAGTACTTTGGTGGGCACGGCTTATTGTCACTTACCTTGTGAGGAGACAGTGGACATTTGATAATAAAACTGGTATTTTAATTGTAGATGAAGAGAACCATATTGATTGAATAAGTAGTTGTGGCTTTTAATGTGGGCTGAAGAGTATTTGAAGTTTTGTGTGGTCACTTCTCAAGCAGCCCCATCTTTCAGAAACTTAAATAGGCAGGTGAATTCATATATGGATCCAGTTTGCCCCAGTTGTGTCTGGTACAAGAAGCTCCCCGTAAGTTTTGAAGGACTTTTTGTATAGGAGGAAAAAGTATGGACTAAAATTGTAGTCAGAAGGACTTACATTAGATGTTAAGAAAAGTCTTCTCATTTCACCAATGAGTGTTTTAAACAACAGGTGAGGTGGGCATCTGTCATGACTGACTGGTTGGCTTTCCCCAGTGTAAGACCAAATTATAACTCAAGGAATTAAATGGTCTCCTGACGTTCCTGTCGGTGTGAATTTCTGTGATTCTGTGATAGGAGTCTGCAAGTTGTAGATTTGGTCCCATTAAACATAGTAAAAGGCCCGTCTCTTCTATTTTAATCTATCCTTACTCTAGCCTATCTAGTATGCTTACCTTCCTTTTATAGTTTTACTTTCCTTAATCTTGAAAGCAGTTGGCTATTATGGTCACTGGTAAAGAAAAATACCTGATGAAATGCAATCTTCTCTCTTCATGTGAACTTCAGTGAAGTTGGATCATCTACTGCACTTTTCAAGTTGATGTGATTTATTTGTCACTCTATTGTTTGCATTCTCATATATGTACAGTAAATGCAGGGAAAGATTATCTTGCTGCTGTTATAAGAGCTTTTGTATGAGAGTGATTCATGTCCAAGGCCTTTAGCATGCATTGTTAAGGAAACTTTGGTGCTCAGGCTTCTTCCCCCCTCGGCAGGGTTTTTCACAATAATTTCTCTTGTACCTGGAAGTCAGGAGAGTGGTATTTGCTACTGAAACATCGAGGGGCTGGATTTCTTTGATCATCCACTTAGCAGGCTTCTTGTGCAAACAGAAAGAGGTTTTTATTTCAATTACATAAAACTTCCCTGATCTCTGAGGTGATAGTTTTGGGGCACTTAAGCCAATGCTACCACTGAAGAGTCTTTCCTCTTTGATTTTTCTGTCCAGAAACATGCCAGGTCAGGAATCTGAATCACTTGAGAAACCCTCCCATTCATTCTCCATTATTATTCAAGCAGACAAGTCCCCTGAGTTTTCCCTGTGGTTTTGCAAATGGTTGTGCTGGCACAGGATGAAGAAAGAGAATAGGTGACTGGTAAAAGGTGGGAAGAAGTTGCTTTGGTAACGGCAGTGTTGGCTTGTGGTCACGTCAGCCTGGCCCGTGACAAGCCTGTGTTACAAACGGTAGTGCTCTGTGTTGTCATCAGGAGACAGTTTGGATCCTGGTTCTGTCTTTCTCTGGGTCTTCATTGGACAAAGAGAGTTGCAGGTACTTACCGCTCAACACTGAGGGCAAAAAAGAAGTACCAGGCTTTGCATAAGGGCCTCCTGCTGGTTTGGAAGGACTGTTGAGACTCTTACCAAGAAACTGCTTATCTTTTGGTGATAAGGAAGAGCTGAAACTTGAAAACCAGTGCTTGCATTGACGGGGTGATTTTCTTGAGTTAGAAGTGCAAAAGAAATAACAAAACCAGAGGAGTTAAGAAGTATGTACGTAACAGGAGAACAGCAGGGCTAAAAGAGGGTTTTTGTAAGATGGCAGAGACCCTGTAGGGTGAAGGTTCACAGTCAGAGACAGGTGAGCTTGGACCTGTGGCCACCGGGGAGAAGAGAGCTTGACCTGCAGCTACTGATACGGAGGAAAGAGAGCTTGCAAGTGTCTCTAATGTAACGCTATTACTGTTGTTGTTGCAGCTTTTATTAGCTGGTTACCATCTTCTCTGGTGGGGAATGAAGTGGGTCTCTGTTCCCTTGGGAATACAGAGGTTATTCATTTTTTTCCCAGAAGAAGGGAGAGTGCTGCCTGGAACGCCAGCTGTAACTGGTGTGGCGTATTTTGCGTGGTTACTGTTTGGGACGGGTGGAAGTGGTGGTGTGTTGCAATGGCTGGGCATCCCTGGAATTGTTCTGTAGGTAAAGGTCTATGGAGCGGTCTGTGCCAGGCTGGAGAGCTCGCTGCTTGGATTGTTGTCTGGACAATACTTTCACTGTATAGCTGTAGGGTTGACACACAGAATATGTTATAGAACACTGCTTGCTGTGTCTCTGTCTTGGCATGCCTTAGCAGGCTCTGTGTTGTAAGCACTTGCCCATGAAGCTGCCAAAAATAGATGCCTAATGGCAGAGAATTTGCTGAAATTGATCTCAGCCGTGTAAAGATGCAGGTTCAGAGTGAGATCTCAAGTTGTAGAGAAGGCGTTTGGGAAGTTACCTCTCACTAGCTGGCTGGGAAAAGGAGCTTACAGAGAAAAGTAAGCCATAGGTGTGTTTGATTTGATAAAGTACTTGGGTCTAATGTATGGGTCTAATACTATAGTCTGATAACTATAAATATTTGTTGCTTGACTGAGTTAGCAAGAATCTTTCTGGCATCGTGATTAAATAACTTCTAAAACAATTTCCTTACATGGGTGTTGAATTTTAGGTGTGGTAGTGTAAGAATCCTAAAAAATGCACTTCCCTTGGAAAATCAATGTGTCTTTGTATTTTGAGCATGTATACTAGAGTATATATGTTCTGCATATATAATAGAGTTTAGAAATTACGTCCTGCTATAAGATCTCTGTGCCGAGAAGTCAGGAAGCATCGCTGGCCTGCAATGAGTTTATAATTTCACTATTGCACTTTCCTTGTGCAGGATGGAAGGGCTTTAATTCTCATTTCTCCCTTGCATAGGATCAGCAGCTAGCTCTCCTAACCAACACTGCAGCCGATCAGTAGGGTTATGGTATATTAGGCCTCTGTTTAGAATGGGTTTGCAGGTATTCAGTTCCTTCATTGTGCCAAAGGGCCCTCAGGTTTTAAAACAAAACTTAATGGATTGTGCACAGGGCTGATCCATGATCCGTGTATCATCCTCATTTTGCCTGTTTTATAAATCTTTCTAACACTTACAGCCTTGTTTTGACTAATGTTTAGTAATTATGATGAAATGGCATTTTAATCATCATAGCTTCTAAAGCTGACACCAAATGATGAATTATGTAGAAAACATTGTTCATCGCAAAAGTATTTGCCAATTTATGAAGATACAATTTTATGAACATCAGTTAATAAAGTTTAGTGCATAACCTTGGACATGTTTAATCCCAGTTGAAATCCCATTCAATTGTTTTGCTTTTCTTATAAAGCTGGGGTTCCTGAAGATTCTTTTAATAGATTAATGCCATTATTTATTCTCAAATCCAAACAGGATACGAAGTTTCCCTTTCCCTTCACTCAAGGTCGGGTGAGGGAATGCTTCTCCCTGAAATTGAAGCCAGTAACAGGACATAAAACTACGGTGCTCATCCTTCAGCCATTTCTTCTTGGTGTCTGCTTAGCTGTAATCATTGGCTATAAATAATATGCAATGAACTGTATTGTATATAACCTGAGCAGCATTTATATATGCACTGATTGTAAGTGTTTAGTTACATGTTGCATGTATTTGCAATTCAGTATATTGATCTTCATGGAAGCTTTTAAGACCTGTGTTCCACAGCCTGCAAACTAAAGGTCAAACATGACCAAAATTAAAAAAATAAAATAAAATAAAGCTTAGGATTGTCTTTATGTGTTGGCCAACTTTATGAGCAAGTAAGACATCTGTTTTTCACTTTGTGCGGGGTAATGTTGAAGTTACTTATGCTAATTAACAAAAATAGTTTATCATTTCTTAAAAGCTTATTTGACAAGTATATAATTTCATCTAAAAGAGTCAGTCTGTTTTTCAGTGATGTTTAATATTGATTTCTATAGTAGAAGGTTCACATTTGTGTTTATATATTAAAGTATTTTAAAGTGTATTTCTAGTGGTTTGGTAATTTTATCTAAATTGCTTTTAAATTGGGAATGGGATTAGTGATTCTTTAACTGTCTTGTAGCTTTAGTTTTTATTTGGTTAGTGATATTTAATGTGGAACTATCATGTAATTCAATTATCTTTGTTCCATATCCATAGTCTTGCTGAAAATTAGGCTTTTCAGTTGTTTTTCAGAAATGTTTAGTTATCTTTTTTTTTTTTGTAGGGTAAGACTAATGCAATTAACATTGGGCATTATTCTTCTCCTTTTCCATTACTTTAGCACAAGTTGTTGTTGAAAAATGTTGGGAGTTGGCAGTGTGACTCCTGGAGCCGCTCCTTGTGTGTTGTGCCCCCTCCAACGTGGTGGCCTCTGCCCCAGTGTTCAGATCAAAAGAAATTTCAGTGTAAACTACAGAGTAGGGCTTGGTCTGTCAAGGATAGGAAAAAAATTGGCGAATATTTATATTTCTGTGCTTTAAACACAAAGGTATGTTGCATCAGGAAATCTATCTAAATAATGCTGAGTTTTAAGTCTCCTGCTGAAATTTCTATGGGGAACCCTATATCAAGTGGTTGGCAAGATGTAATAGGAAAGTAATTGTGTGTGGTTTAATAAATGCATATCACAGCTTGTTGTGGGGGGTGGGTTTTTGTTTTGTTTTGTTTTTTCCTGGACTAAGTAAACCTTGACAACCATATTGCAACTTAACTATTATCAGCTAAGAAGCCTTACAGAAAGCAGGTTGGTGTTACTTACGTGCAAGGTTGCATTAGTTAAAAATGAAGCAATTTTAATGTGTTTGAGAAAAAAAAAAATCTGAATGTGGTGAATTTGGAACAAATTACCACAAGGATTTGGAATTGTCCTTTGGTGGTTGTACAGATTTTGCATACGGCAGTCTTGAATATAAAAAGTTAATTTACAAGCTACAAGTTTTATATTCCTAGATGATACGAGAACTTTAGAAAGAGCTGCCATAAAGATTTGTCATCCAATTTCCATTTGTATTATAATAAGAAAAAGAATTAGCAAGTGGCAGCGGAGAAATGGACACTTGTCTTGACACACCTACCTTCTTTTTCCTAATTCCAGGGCATATTCCCTTGTGGATTCCAGTCAAGTGTCTACTTTCCTGATTTCTATTCTCCTCATAGTCTACGGCAGTTTCAGGTAAGATTTTTCTTTAAGGTTCTGCAAAATTTTTCTTTTTCAAATAAAAATAAGGCGAGTGACTGAACACAGTTTATGGTTATGCCTCCTGTTTCATTGTATCTTTGTCAGACTGATGGCTAATGTAAATGAAATATTTCTTGCTTCTGAAAGAAGAAGGGTTTCTGAAAGACGTAATTGTATGTCAAGTTACAAGCACATATAATATAACTTTGAAGTTAGTCCTTGAAAACAACTCTGCAAAATTGTATTTTGGAGCATATAAAAGGATTGTCGAGAGAGATAGGAATGTAATGTTATCAATGGTAGAATTTTATGTATAATGTTTCAGTGGTGGTCGATTCAGCATGTCCTTGTGATTGCAAACGAGTCTTGTAAAGCAGAGATTCCTGAGTCCCAGTGCTATTTACTTGAGTGTGAGTAACAGCTCAATAGAGAAGTGGGAAACACCGTCAGTGTTAAATTCCAGTAAAGTGCCTGAGAACGGCTGCAGGATAAGTTTGAATCTTCAAAAATCAGATTTGCCCCACTCTAGGAGACTTGAGTACAGTTCAGACAAAACATTGTTGTCCCTTTAGACTTGCAGCTAGTATTATACAGTTTGTTTTTAATGTAGTGGCACCTAAGGAATGAGATTCATACTGACACATTTAAAAAAAATAATAGCCACAGCATGAAAGTATTACTTTTTTTGAAGTACAGCATGTTTTTCTTCCTGTTCCTTGAAGAACATTGCTTCATTTAACAAGTCTGTGGTAAAAGGCTATACATTCAGTATGAAGTTTCTGAACTGCTATGAGTATTCCTGAAATAGATGTTAGCCATGGTCATACATATGATGTAAGTCGCAGCTGTTAGGATAAGAGGTTTTAAATTGCCTTCATAAGTTAATAAAATCATATCATGAAAGAGCCAATTTTTGAGAAGAGCTGTCTGTTGTTGCTAGCAAGTATTAGGTAACAGCACTGCTGATGGAATTAAAATAGAAGGCCTTAGGAGGACAAAATCTAGAGATGATGAAAATTAAAAAAAAAAAGAAATAAAAGGTAGTATTTATTTCTTCAAATTTTGAGTCAGCCTAGCATATAGGTGAGGGACTAATCCAGCTTTTAACTATTTGAAGTTATGCAGCTGTGTAAAAAGGAACTATGCATCTGGCTGCAAGAAGCCATAGCATTTATTAAAATTCAATTGTGAAAACATAATGTGATATAAACCAGCAGGAGTGCTTGAACTTGAATTGCCTGCCCTTCTCAGAGCTCCTTGCTCTTAAAAACTTTCCCCTGCTGTTTGCCATCCTATTCCTATATACACACGTTCTTTACCATCTCATCCTATGATTTACATTTAAAACTGCTTACATAACAAGGACTGCAAACTTCAGAACAATCTAACTTACTGCATGAAGTAGTGGAATGGCGATGGATACAAATCAATTGAGAAAATGCCCTGTTCTAGTCCACTTCCTGAAGACTCCAGGATGCAAACTGTTAGCTATTACAGACCAAGATAGGGTCCCATAGTTTTAAAATTAATTTCCTAATTAATTTCCTATATGTAGTTCTGTTAGCAGATGTCTGAGCTGAAACCCACAGTTATGATGGGGACGTGGACAAATTCCCATTCTGTTTGGTCAGCAAGCGAGGTCAAAAGCAGTTTTTTTCAGAAGATAGTATGGTGGTGTTAACAAAGGGGTCTACAATACAATTAAGGTATTTAAGAAATTCAAGTATGGTAGTAAACTGCAAAATTACATTCATCTGGAAATTGCTAAAGCAGTAAAATAAAAACTTCTGGCAAAGTGGGTGGATTTTCTTAGAAAAGTGACTTGCCTGAAAGGTGGCTTAGGGCGCTTATTCTGAAATGGCAACAATGATGTCTCCATCTAGATTTGAGTGCTTTGCCTCAAATGGAGCTGTTGTAAGACAAAAAGCAAACAGGCCTTCTTAGTTAACCTTCATGTTGCAGAAAGTGGGCTTGGTTTCTGATTTTCAGTCTGAAAAGAAGCAAATAGAGTTACTGTGGTATTGCTGGCAGGTGACTTAAAACACAAGTGCAGTAATAGGATCAGAAAGAATTGGGTGGGTGAGTCATTAGGATAAAACCCATGTGCGTGGTGGATCTAATCTAATGCAAGAGGTTTCAGGGGAACAAAGGAAAGCCTTGGTCCACTGTCCTTATTCATTTGTCCAAAACAGAAATAAACAAAACCCCAACCCCCCAAGATGTTCAGAAGAATGTCTAACAGACCATGGGTAAAGTCTGCATCCAGAATGAAGTTTATAGAGCTGAGTTCCTGCTTCTCTTACTGTGAACGAACAAGTGTTTCCTTCCTACATTTGTGCTGGGTCAGGAGTTACCCCTTCAAGCCCTTCTGAACATCTCTCCCATATACATTCTGCCTGTCTCTCAGTCCTTGAGCTCGATATACTTTATCATTGACTGCCAAAGAAGCAAGTGTAATCTTTTAAAGTGTTACAAGCTGTAAACTGGAGTGTGCAAGTGTACGTGTTAGTTACCTTTTTTTAAAGAGGTGAGCTTAGCTTGAAACAGATTGTTTCCTGTGGGTTCTTGCAGGACAGCCGCCTATTCTTGCCAAGTGCTTCCCTGTGATTTAAATGTTGGGGTTACTTTGCAGGCAGGTAACAGCTAAATCTTCTTCTATCCTATCACATACTCAGACATGGTCTCTCAGCTTATGTAAAGCCTGTTTTAACCCAGAATCTACCTGTTCAAGTATCTGCTTTTAAACCAAGCCAAGAATCATGGGATGAAACTGGTGTCTTCTATCTGTAGGCTTTGGGTACCTAAAATATTTGTGTAAACAAAAAATAGTTCAAATAGGGGCTTTATGGTTGGCTTTACGGCTTGACATTTACAGAAATCAGGATACATATGTCACAATAACATTTAGAGAAGGGCTGTGGAGTTCACAAGCACCTGCAGCCACAGCACTGGCAGAGTGGAATCGGGGATTTGGACAGACCTTCTCACCAAATGGTACAAAAGTTGTCTGCACGCACAAGTGGGTGCACATAAAATAGCTGCTGAAGGTGAGATGTTCTTATCAGAGACGTGGGACTGGGGCATTCTTACTCCATCTAGGCAGCGAAAACATTTTTACATGCACTTTCTACTATTGTTTCCCCTATTCTTATTCCCACTCCAGATCTTGCATTGGAACTTGTCCTTGAATTTCGCAGCAGTGTTTTATAAGCGACTATAGCAATGTTAGAGCAGACACCGTATTTTAGGCTCTCCGTAATAAGCATTGAGATTTGATTGAATTAAACTGTCTCAGATCAATGACTGATTCTGTTTGTAATTTTTTATTTAGAGCAATTGAAATCTGGCAATTCTGTGGCAACCCACAATTCTCATAGTCCCAGAGCTGTTAAGAGGGGTGACTGCATTCACTAAGTAAGCAAGAATATATTGCTTCTGCAAGCGGCTCTATAGATACATACTTGCTTTCATATTTCCTCCATTGTTTCATAAGAATATTCTCCTGCAGGGTTCCCCCGAAGCATTACTGCAGTGGAAGTGATCCATAGTTGAATGTGAACTTTCATGATAATGATGTGCCAGCAGCTTACTCATTCCTTTGGCCTGAGTGTAACCCTACTGAGTGGTTCCCTGTGGGAGCCTGAGCCGCGCTTGCTTTGAAACACTGTGCTACAAATCCTGCCAACTCGAACCATGAGGACCCGCAGAAGAAACAACTGTGTAGTTTATTGCCCCATGGGAGGTGCTGGCTCAATGTTGCCTTTGGAAGCCCAGCAGAAACTTAGAACAAAAAACCAAATGTTTCTCAGCTTGCGATTTCTTTACAGTCCAGTAGTTTTCAGTATATCTTCTTTTACAGTATAATTTTTAAATTTTTGGAGGATGTTTTAGTGATCGCTTCTCAATTTTTTTATTACGTTAGTGATAATTTGTAGCAGAGGGAAGGGCCAAATAATAAAATGGTTGGAGATTATTGAGAAATTGTCTTGGATCTTGGAGCAGCTTGTGTTGCTAAGTGAAAGTAACTTCCTAATTTATGCTTAACTTTTGAGGTAGGGATGTTTATAGGTAATAATGTAATAATTGCTGACACTGTTGCATTGAAAGAAAAAGGGCTGAAGTTGTTATGAGCAGTAGCTCTAATGTTTCTTTCCAGTTTTATTTGCTGATAGCAATCCCTTAAATTATGAGTTGCCTGATGCCACTGGGAGAATGATGGTATGAAGTCCTTGCTAAACTGTGCTAATTCAGAGAGGGAACGAAATGCTGCTCTGAGAAAAGAATTATCTTTTTTGGCGGAATCTTGGATCATGTCTTGGAGGGTTGTCAGCCTCCTCCTGGATTTTTATAGCTTGAGGGGAAAATTATGAGGCTACAATGCATTAATGGAGAAAAAGGAAGTGTGAATGAAGGATAAAGGCACTCCAAACAAGACGCAGAGCAGAGGGATCTTTAGAAGAACAAACTAAGAACAACAGATTCATTTGTTAGAACCGTAGTGTTCTCCATCACCTCTTTGTATTTTTGGTAACTTTTTGGTTGATGATCCACAATCTGTGTAGAAGTACTGTATGTCTGAGGCTGAAGCTTCCTCATATTTTGCCTGAGCCCAAAAGCTGCTTTACTTTCATACCACTGTTTGGGAGCACTTGCATAATAGAAGCAGAAGAAACAAACCCATTTTAGACTGGAAGAGCCTTTTTTTGTTTTGTTTCTGTTTTATACAGTGAAACTGCTCAACCCCTCTTTCTTTAACACACCACACCTGTCTCAGTGATATAGACAATATATGTGCTTGATTTCAAGTTGTATGACTGCATGCAGCACAAAATGGCTCACCTGTGCATTGCAGTAGGTAACCTATACACTAAAATGAAATAACTTCAATGCCTATACAATTGTATAGAAGACTGTGGTGTATTTTTTATTTGTCTGACAAATTAATAGAATTTGTGTACTTTGTGTAGTATGATTGGTCACAGCTCACCTTTGAAAAGGAGTGTAATGCCTGTTGACCTGGAAGTTTTACTGAAATGCTTGGTATTTGATGCTGCTGCAGACACAAGACAGGAGCTGTACAGTGCTTCTCTACAGCTTATTTGAATAAATAAATCTGCAGCTAAGTCATGGATAACAGGTGTATCAGAATGAGAAACTATTGTAGTAAAACTGATTGCTAGTATTTTTATATAAAATAACCTAGAATTTAGCAATAGAAATTATTGCTGGCCAAAGCAGACCTTAAATTAAATTCCCCCATTTCAGAAAGTTATGTCAAAATTTGTTAGAATATAATTTATATATAAATTATATCTATATAAATAGACTCGAATACTGTAACAAAAGGGATAGAATGCTGCATTATTTTTTAAATTTTTCTAAAGCATGTATATCAAAATGAAAAGATAAATCACTTAGAGTTGAGGTACATAGGGGAATGTTGTCAGTTCCTATGGATGAACTAAGTTGTATTGATTTGTACTATTCATTCAGAGCTTCCTCTCGTCATCTCTTCTGCCTGTATCTAAAATAAGTGTCTAATTACTTTCTAGGCTTTGCTGAAACTTTTTCAATTAAGTAAGACCTTACATTCAGCAGAAAAGTACTTGTAAGCTAGTTTTGGTCATCATTCATAACAAGATTTAGAGGAAGGAAATAATACTCTTTTAAAAATGAAACCTGATAGTTAAATTTGAATTAAAAGGATCGAAATGAGAACTTGGAAAGAGTTCATATACATCAGAGAACTGAAACATTCATTGCATTTCCATCATGTTCGACACTTGCCAGTAATGCAGATAAATATCTTTGTTGTGGTTTGTTGTTAACACTTGCCAGTTCAGGCGCTATGGTGACTAGTCTCACTCTTAGAACCTGTGTGATTTGATGCCTCATCCGTAACTATAAGCATTTTTTAATTACTATTTTCCAGTGTGTATGGTGTTTTTTTCTAATAACCAGCATTAAAGGGCTTTTTCAGGGAGAGGGTGCTGTGGTAGGACGGTAATGAAACCGTAGCTGATGAGCCTAAATAGGAGTTTGAAACTTGTCTGTTAAGTTTGCTTTGTTTCCTGCAGGTCTCTTAACATGGACTTTGAGAATCAAGACAAAGAGAAAGACAATAGCAGCGCAGCTGGGTCTTTTAATGGCAACAGCACCAATAACAGTAAGGGTTAGCTTTACTCCTTATCTTTCTTTCATCACTTCAGTGTGCTGCGTCTTTTTTGCTTCAGCCATCCATGTGTTTCAGCTATGTGGGTTGTTGATTCACCTGATACAATGGAACTGTTTTGCCTCAGCACTTACTTACCTTGCTACGCACTAATATGGCTATCTCATTCATGCCCGTGAAAGCTGGATTTAAAACAGCAACGTAACATTTCAATAATGCATAGAAATCGTATGCTGCACAATTTCTCCGGTTTTACTGGAAATGGAAACTGCTTTACTTTTCAAAAAAAAAAAACCAGAAAAACCCCAACCAAACCAAAAACCCAAAGACACAGTTATGAGAAGGGAATCTAATTTCTTTTTGTCTGGACTGTGTCACTATGATGTATTAGCCAGTCCGTAAGTGATGAGAGATCTCATGGTATGCTCACAAGTCCCTAAGGATGATTCAGCTTTATCAATAGAGAAATAGAAGTACAGAGTTCACACGGCTTTGGGCAACTCATTTATAATGGACAAGAAAATACGTGTGTACACACAGTCTATTCGGAGTGGGGATTAGCATGTCAGCTCCTACATGGTGATTGTCCCCTCTGTAATCTATAAATAGATTCCAGGCAGCTTGGCCATTTGAGATGCACTGTTTTGCAGGTAAAAATACATATGTGAACAGTTAGAGCAGAATGCATGGTACACAGTGTGCTGTAAATTCACACCTGAGTTTAACTTACAGCAGTTTGCATGGGTATATTCTGAGAAGAGGCTCTAGGATGAATAGTTTCAGCAAATTTAGAAGACAGGAGTGAGGTATGGGAGCAGCCCTGTGCACAAAACCCTGAATGCCAAGGTTGCTCTGTTTAAAGTAAGAAATACAGCTTAATAATTGTAAAATTAATAATATATATTATTTTGTATGTGTCTCTTGCCATTTTTGCCTTTTTCTTTAAATATAGACTCTTGGAATTTACATAGTTGTGAGAGCACTGCTTCTGTTGACAACACAGAGCAAAGAGGTTGCTGTGTTTGGTGATTCAGCAATGAACAGTTGAGGCTTTTGGCATCTGGGAAGTAAGAGAAGACAGTCTGGGGCTGGGGAGTAAGCACATTAAGGGGATTAGCTGTCAAAATGATCAGAAATGACATTAAGAACTTTGACATTTAATACTGCAGGCACTAATTCCCGTATGCCAAGGTGATTTGTAGTATGTCATTTCTGGGGTTTTGTTTTGTGTGTTTGTTTCCCTTGGGAAGTTGAAGGGCATGTGAATAAATGTTCTTTCTCAAAGCAGAAGGAACTGGATCTAAATCACAGATTAGAACACAGGAATTTCTGTGTCTTCGCACTGTCATCACTGGGCTATCTATATTGTACCAGACCTCAGTAACAGAATGAGTTCTTCTGCTTTTTATTTTTAAAAATTATTTTGCTACTTATGTTTAAGAATAATAGATCCATGACCTGAACTAATAAATGACCATACAGGGAAAGTGTCATGGCTTCCATCCTCATTGTTTAGCTTTTCTTTTATGGAAATGGTTAAATACTTCTGATAACAGGTTGTAGCGAGTGTATTTTCACGTGTGTTTGAGGATTTTTGACATACTCAGATACGTTGGTAACTATGAGTTGTGTAGGTAACCCGTTATTTAGACAACTTGCTACTCTTCCACAGAAAAAGATGAGACACATGCTCACACACACACACAAACAATGTGTGCATATATATACTTGTATGTGTATGTCTGTCTATACATGCGTACATACACATGCACAGATATTCTGCTTAATAACTAAAAGCTTATCCTTAAAATCCTGGGACTGGAGAAACCCTGCTTCATACAGCAGTGTCTAATTATTTTGGGGTAGCACAGTGATGTTAATCTGGTTTTAGATCTCATCTCGTCTGAGTCTTGTATTAATTTTTCATTAGAGGCATTTTGGATACTTCTTCTTAAGTGACTACTTCAGCTGTTACCTGTTATTTTAATGCTCTACAAGTATAAGTATGTCTTGTATTTTTAATTGGGTTACTACTTACGGCTTCTTTTCCCTCCCACTCATTATCAAATGTAAATACAACTACAGAGACTGGTTAAGTATTTGAATTTGCGGGGATAGGTGGGCTTTTCAAAGCCTGGTCTTCTCAATTTTGTTAGTAATTCTAAAAACTCATGGTAAAATATAGTAAAAAATGTCCTGTCCCATTATTAAAATCCCTAGTAGTCACACTGCATGGTTGAGGTGGGGGAAATAATCAGAATAAAATATTCCAGTATCTCTGCACTGGGTTAAAATTGCTTGCAGCTATAAAATGTGAGTAAGAATTTTTGTTGGTTTTTAGCATAAAAGGCGATTATAGTGCACACTGAACTGAGTCGATAGTTTCATAAACAGGTAAATGGCTTGGGTGGTTTTTTTTGAAAACTGCCTTTTATTGTTAGGCTTGATGTTATCTGGTGATTTCAATCAGTGATACAATTTCAGTGCATGGTGGCCTTCACCCAAGTGGAATTTGAAGCCGTCGCACCCTTTGCATGAGCTCGGTCAGCCTAACACTGTCTGCAGCTCTGGTCAGGCTCTTCACCTCGTGCTGAGAGGTTACATAAAACTTCTATATGCTCTGTTCAACACATTTATGTTGCTCAGTGTAAAATAAGCAAATACATAATTGCTGTATGATTCCTAATACCGAAATTATTTTTGTAACTTGTTATTCATTCTGTCTATGGCACAAGAGAAAATTCATAAATTTTCATTCAACTTTCAGTTCTTGGGTTCTGCAGAGCCGGGCTGTTTAGCTGGGGTGTTCTCACACTGACTGCTGTGCATGGTTATGGTAGCGCATGAGGATCCCAGAGTAAACACCTATTGCAACAGCACTGAAATGGAATATATTGTCAGTCCTCAGTTGTGTTGGTGAGGACAGGCTGACAATATGTGTGCAGTAAGAAATAGCCCAGGTTAAATGTCGCTTCCTTTCTTCTGCAGGTATTCAAACCATTGATTCTACCCAGGCGTTGTTCCTGCCGATCGGAGCGTCTGTGTCTCTTCTAGTAATGTTCTTCTTCTTCGATTCGGTTCAAGTTGTCTTCACAATATGCACAGCAGGTGACTAAGTTTTCTTCTCTTTATAAGAATTGGAATAGAACAGAAAGCACTGATATAATTAAATATTGTTGATAAGAATTCTAATACATGTCATAGTGCATTTTAAAAAAAAAACTCATCAGGTTTCACAGTTGGATTTTCATGTCTCTGTAGCTATTAATAAAGTGACAAGTATTATTTGAGAAGTGTTTTCCACTTACAGATTTGCAACACCTACTGAACTAAAAATTGCCAGAGTTTTGAAAGATGCTGGATGTATTATTTTATGTAAAATTCACTTGTTTATAAATCAGTGCTCAGAACTGTATGTGGGATTTCATAATTCAGGTACTTTATAGGATCATAGCATAACTCTGGAGATCCTATCCACAGATTTCTTTTCCTAGTTTAATTTTGGTTTTTGCTGTTACGCAGTTTTTCTGTTTCAAGGGTACTCCTGGTCTCACTAGCATTTTGAGTATTATTCTTTTGCACTGCTTGAATTTCGAACAAAAATGTCATTTTGTCATTTCAGTAAATACCAGGGCTTTGATGGTTTTGAAAATTTTGGCCTTTTGATCTTTTTGCAGTTCCTCAAGAGATCAGCTGTGTTCAGGGTAGCAGGATTGTTCCTACTGCACTAAATTTGTGCTTTTAAAAATTGTACTCTGCAATCCACATACTGAGTCTGTGAAGATTTTTAGACCGCTAAACACCCCTCATGCTCTCCTACTTTGTGTATATGCAGTGCAGGCGTTTCCTTCATGATGTAACTCCTGAGCTGTACATCCTCTCCAGCCTCTTGAACAGGGCTGATGTTGAGGGTTGAAATCTAAATCTCTGCTCTTGACACAAGTCTTGAGACTCCCCTCTCTCATTCTGGAGGTGTGGTCCTGTCTAGCTCTGTTGAATACTACTTTTCTAACTTTGACCTATGTCACATGTATTCTTTCCTATTAAAAATAAATTATTACTTCATATAAATTCTACTAAATGCTAGATTAGGGGAATATACATACACACACACATATAAAAAAGGGAAGATTTATGGCAAAAGACAAATTTTAATTTGTCAAGCTTATTAGTCCATTTATTTCCAGAGTGACCTTGACATTTGTAACTTCATTTGTAACATTTGTGGTGTGTGATTAGACGATATTGTCAGTGGGGCTTGTTGCAGGTTTAAGAGGATTGAGTCTGTCTGGATTAGTGCACTTGGGTATCTTTATTCTTGAGCCTGGTTTTATGATACTTTTGTGCTTTTCCTTGGTCTTGCATCAGAGGGTGTCATTAAGCACAGGGGACTTTGGCCTCAGAACCTCTAAAATGCAAAGCTTTGTTAGAGCCTATATGGCAGGATGCGGACCCTGCTGGACTCGGGTACTGTGGACCTTGGTCCCTCTGTCCCCTGAAGCTCAAGTAGTGCTGTTTCACATCCTGTTTTTGTGGATTTTAGAGGCTGATGTGGGGGGACTTCTAAGTAATCGCTGAAGTCTGGTTTCTTAAACCCCTCTTAAATCTTCCTCCCGCAAAGATTTGCCTTTCAGGGAAAAGTCAGGGGCGAGGGTAGGTACAGCAAACAGCCCAAGGCCAGGACCAGCTGCTAAGCAGAGGGCAGAGCTGAAGAGTTGGCGTGTTGCCTGCAGACAGGAGTTAAGCCAAGGGATTGCCAACTGAATAATAGGTATTGAGACTAGAGGGACAAGAAAGCTTATGGCTGGAAGCCTGGACAGTCAGGAACGAGACTGAGACTGGGCACTTGTGGGCACTGTGTATTAGTGTGATTACATTTTAATTCTTACACTTTCTGAATGAGCCCAGCTTTGGGGTGGCAGCAGCTGGGGATGCCAGGTGAGGAGGCTCAGGGTTCCCTGCTGAGGAGAGCTGGAGGGGAGGAAGGGCAAGGAAAGGTGCCAAGGGCAAGATGCGTGGGTCTGGCTGAGGGAGGGTCAGTCCCCGGGGAGTAGGGCAGGCAGGCAACGAGGCCTTGCAGGACTCGCACGGGGTTTGCTGCATGGCTTTCTTTGCCAAGCACCTCTGAAAAGGTTCCTCGTTCAGCATGTGCGGAGTTGCCACACTCTTCATTCTTTCCCTACCCATTCTGCTTTTTTTCCTCCTCTCTTGAAATATTGATAGAACTGTGAGTTTTCATGGTGCTGTTTGCATACAGGCACTTTTAAAAATTTTCTGCTTAAATTAATTGATTTTTTTTTTTTTTTAAAATCTTCCTCCCACCAGAAGGGGCAGAATTGAGGGGTGGAAAGATGTAGTTTGACCAAAGCAATTTCTTTTCTCCAGTTGGCTTAAGCTGTGTACTAAAGAGAATGTTCGATTCCTTCCCATCATCTTCATTTGAGAAGAAAGAAAAAAATAATCCCTTTTAAAAACCAACAACCAGCCCAGTTTTTTAAGGCATAAGTAGAGGACAGCACAAAGATTTGATTTGCAGCATGCAGAAAATGTCAAGTGACTCTTCCATTTTAATTTCAGTCTGTTCTTGCTCCAGCAGTTCAGGGTGCGTGCTGGTGACATGGCTGTGTCTCCACGGCCTCACTCTTCAGCCTTTAAACAGTTCTTAGTACAAATTCAGTGCTATTATTTTTTTTAAAAAAAAAGGGGAAGGAAAAATGATTATAAATATCAGCAGTTAGTAAATGTTTTTACAAATGTGTGGGTGGGGTAAGTATGCTTCTTAAAAAAGAAAATCTTGATGGAAATAGTCTGTTTGAATATTTATGTATTTTTATTGTCCTGTTTTCAAAAACTTAAAGCACTGTGTATTTTAAAAAATGTAAGTTGCCAGCTACTGGATACGACTTCCTTTAAGTTGTGCTGTGTTTCAGTAATGAGTAAAGGGGTTTGAATGAGATGGAGGGAAAAAGTGACTATCTTAGTTAAAAGTGGAAAAAAAAACTTTGTTATGCTGACTTAGTCTGTCATATGTTGAAGAATTTTAAAAGAATCTCACCCAGTTTGCAGTCAGTTGTGTTTTTTTTTTTACTCGGAATATTTGAAAGCTGGTTTTTTGCTGACATGATCATGAATAGCTTTAAGACTTTTTTTTAAGGTTTGGGGATGGGGCATTGAATTCCTTTGAGAGCTTTTATTGTGATTGAAGTTTGAAAGCATACAAACAACAGAAGTTCTGCAGAAAACCTTGGAGCCTTCAGCTGCTCTTGCTTTAATAATACTGCAGCATATGATAATAGAACATTGTTGCAAGAGCTTTTTCAAATTGGAGAAACTTGTTTGTGTACTGTAGAAATTAGGTCTGAATGTACTAATATTACCTTTTCTTCTTTTTCTAGTCCTTGCAACAATAGCTTTTGCTTTCCTTCTGCTCCCGATGTGCCAGTACTTAACACGGCCTTGTTCACCTCAAAACAAGTAAGAACTTGAGAAATCTTTTGCTCCTCTTCTTTTGTGTTGCTCTTTTAATGAGAATTCTTTAACAGAGTCTTTGGTTACGAGCATTAACCTCAGGTCTGATGTTTGTGCATATTTTTTGTGCCAACACCATGTTTCCACTTTGAAACTAGGAAGCACAATTTCACAAGTCATGCATGCTTGCCAGCCTGGGAAATGTGGTACCATTGCAGGGGACTCGATTCCCCAACAGTGTTTTTTAAGAAGTTTGACTTATTTTGTCTGAGATTTCAGAGTTTGGGATTTGGTATTGGATTTTAATATTTGTTGACGTTGGACTATGGATTTTAATGCTGGCTCTTTCAGAGACTGTGGTTACACTGGTGAAAATTACAGTTGCTAATGTCATGTTTTGAAACTAATTTTTTTTTACCGTGTGACTGGAGTTCATGTTGGAAAAAGCACTGTCTTAGATGGTACTAGGAAATGGCATTCACGGTAACAATTTCAAGAGAGGTGCCAGGATTTACAGGGTGTTTTCCATCTCTGTAGTTCAGGCTTTACACACATTATTTGAATGTGAGGAAAGCTTTTATTTTGTTGCTGTTTTGGTACCTATTTGTGGCAAAGGAACTTCCCTTCAGTTGTTCTTGGCATCTTTCATCAGCAGTTGAGCCTTGTTCCAACAGCGTCCATTTTCTGTTCTTTAAATGGAAACATAAAATCTTCTAGCTAATGTTTATATGTTGTTCCTAGGATTTCCTTTGGCTGCTGCGGGCGTTTCACTGCTGCTGAGTTGCTCTCATTTTCTCTGTCTGTGATGCTTGTCCTTATCTGGGTCCTAACTGGCCACTGGCTCCTTATGGATGGTGAGTATGTGAATTATGGGATTTTGCTACTAGTTTGTGCCTGTTCTGACACATCCAGTCACCTGGTGATGATTGGTGAAACTTGCTAATCCCAGTGGTTTGCTGAGTTGTAATATTGTGTGGTAGACTCCCTGAAAACAACCGCTGTCAGGAACATGCCAGGGTAATGTTTGGGACACCTGTTTTTCTGGTTTGTAAAAGCTTCCAAGGAAGTGCCAGAACGCTCATGAAGGATATTCCGCACCTGTGTGGTGTAGGGTGGATCGCCAGTTTTAGTTTAAGATGTATGGAGACAGTGGTTGTTTATGAATCATAACTTGATCTTAACAGTCTGGTTAATTTTTGCTGTGCATCTTGTTGCTTTTTGGTTCAGATGATCAAATAATTTGTTGTGAGACAGTTCACAGTAGCTGGTTGTCTTTGATCTCTTTGATGCTTGCCAGTCAGGATGGTGAGATGGGTGAAGCTGGCAGGCGTCCAGTTGGCTTGAAGGTGTGACTTTTTTCTTTCTTTTTTTTTTTTTTTCATGCTGGTTGAACTGAATTCACAGCTTTACTGTTCCAAAAGGAGCTCTCCTCCTCCCCTCCTGCTTCTCAAATCTCTTGTGCTGCTCTGGCACTTACTTAATCACGTGGTAAACTGATTCAGCTCACTAGAATGGCAGCGTACTTTTATATTTTTTTTTGCCAGGCTATTTTTCTGCTGCTGCAGTGAGATGAATTGGATTATTGTGCAGTCAGGTATGTGCTAAATTTGGCAAAAGATAAGTTGCAGCATGAGGGGATCTGAGAGGATGGAGTGGATATGATAGCAAAGTGATGAAGAGGTAGCCTGGAGCAGGACCTCCGCTTCTCAGCAGTGTTGGGCAGCTAAATTCACTTGGGACATCTCATGAAATGGCACCCTGAGGTGGTGATTGCTTGAGGAAAAATATCTGGGACAACAATACCTGCCCTTGAAATTGTTTGTTGTAATAGAAAACATACATCCCATCAGCTTTCCAGCTCCTCCTAAATGAGATCGCAGCAGCAGAAAGTCCTTAGCACTGAAACCTCTCGTGGCACCATGATTATTTATTTTGTATATCGGTGTTACGTTTCATTCATGCTTTTGCTACTTTAGAAGTTCCACCTGTTGTATGTCAGGGAATAGCTTTTAGAGTACCCAGATACTAAATGAAAAAAATGCAGATGATGTTTGTGTTAAGTGAGTAGCCCACCATGAGATCATGCGGTAGCTACAAAGCTAAATGGAGCGTCAAGTGTGGATTTTGGCAAAATTTGAAAAGACTTGTCCACACGGAGATATTGACAGATGCATTTACTTAAAAATAGCTGGTTTTGTGAGCACTTCAGTCTGAAATAGTGGGCTTTGAGGTAATTAATCTGCAGAGTACTGAACTACTGGTACAGAGTGGTTTCTGGGTTTTATTTCTCTTGGTGGTTGTTTATGATTTACTGAATGGTGTTGATACCATCTAGCTTTGGAGTATTTTATGGAGTTTATATTAAGAGCGCTTGTACTGTATAGGTAAGCCTCCTGTTGTTTGTTCAAATCCAATTAAATCAACGTTTGTCAGTGACATTGAACAGGGAACAGCGTTTATTGGGCTTCATCAGGGAAACAGACTCTGCAGTTTTATTCCTCATACTCTACTGCTGCAACTGGAATCACATAATCTCTGCCTTGACCCTTTGCTTCTCTGGAACCGAATACTTAAGACCCCAGTTAATCTTGTTTGGAGGGAAATGTGGGCAATAAGCACTGCTTGGTGATATATGCAAGACGAGCACTTGCCCGTCTTTAAGCCAGTGCCTGCCAGCTGCCGGGTGTGCTTGCTGTCATCTAACTCCTCCTCCCCGCTTGCACGGGGATGATCTTCTGTTTCGCGGTCGGCAGAAAATGAAACAGATGTTGTGAACGTGCTTGACATCGCCTGGGCCGGCGGCTGGAGGGAGGCGTGGGGTGGGTGTTTCTTCTTAACAGTACACCTCGGTTTTTCTGTGTGTGGTTTGTTGTTGCGTGGCTGATTCTCTCTTTACGAGAGAGTTTTTCTACTTTAGAGCTGAGTAAAAAGGAGGGGAAATACTTCACGGTAATTTCCAGTCCTTACAAAATTGAGGTAAGGCAGTTCCTGCCAGAACAGTCTTCGTTGCTCAAATGCTACAATTCCCCCGTCTGCACAGTAGTTGGTTGAACTGTTTCTAAAGCCAGGGGCATTTTACAGGGTAGAATGAGCGGACAGTTGTCTCCAGGGGGTTGTTCTGGCATGTGATTATGTACATTTATAGGTCTTGAAATGCTTATTTCTCAGGGTGGATTGTTTGATGACAGAATCATCAAGGATGGTAAATCCTGGCTAAATGTTTTCCTAAATAGTGGACATAGCTGGAGATGTACAGTGGGAATGCTATAGATGTGTGCAGTGTCTTACCTATAACTATGGAGTGAACTGAACAGTCACAGATATCCCAGGAACTGCTGCAGACCTTAACTGCTGTGCCAGTCGGGCAGAGGCTACTTCATGTATTCTTATTCCCACTCTTTAAAATACACTTTGAGAGTTTTATAGGAACATGATTTGATCAGAACTTCAGTGCCTGTTTCTCTCAAAGGTCAACTGGCGGCCTGCGGGGGAAGTTTAAGCCTTGCCAGCTTGCACAATGCTTTGTGCGCCAGGCCTCGCGCCACCAGCGTCTTGGTGGTGTCATGAGTTCTGGATGCGGTGGTGCAGTAAAGCTGAAAAATACACTGCATCCAGAGAGCCCAATCACATATGCAGGAATATTCTTAATCCTCAGAATACCCTTATTCCGTAAGGAATGTGCTTGCAGGGACTGCAAAGTTAATTAGTTCTGTTAATTGAAGGTTAACTCTTTCAGTTAGTTCTTTCTTATTCAGTTCTGTGGACCCACCGCCCAGCACTTCCAGCCCAGAGCTACCATTTGTGTGGCCATTTTACCTTTTTTCCCTTCCTTTCTCTCTCTCTTGCGCGCTCTCTTCCTGCCCCCCCGATTTGGAGTGTATTTCAATGGAGATCTGCCTTACGTAGTTTGTCAATGCCATCCATCAGCTTGGCTATGGATGACTTTGTTTCTCAGATGATTTCTGGACTTTTTCATTGGAGCAGGAAGCTGGCTTCCATTTAGAGAAAAGCCCCTTGGTGGCTTCGCTGCACTTTGGCCTGTATTACTCGTATTTGCTCTCGGGCATTCTTGCTTCCCTTCTGTTTTTTAAATTTACCAATATTTCTTAAAGCAGTTGCAGAACTGCGTGGTTATTAGCATGTGTACTTCAGTGTCACCTAAAGGACTTTTTTCCATCTCCTTTTCTACCCGGTATTTGCTCAGTTTGATGGAAGTGTCTTGTGCGTGTGCCTGCGTTTCATTTCAGTGACAGAGAAATAGAGTGTGTGAACCGTAGATAAAACTTCACGCTGGTTAAAATATTTCCACTTCTAGTTAATTATAACCTGGAAATCCTCTCCTAAATATAGGCTTGCTTGAGCTATTATTAACATTGGCTTTAGAGAAACCTCTTTGATTTAAGGCAGACTGTTCCCTTGTATTTGCTCTTCTGCCAGAGGAAGTCTGTAACTGAAGGCTAATATTGAATTACTGAATGCAGTTCTTTTTCTCACTGCTTTGCTGTGACAAATTCTTTAAACCTCAATAATTTGCTTACATTTTATAGCTACTTACAGCTTTGCAGCATGATTTAGGGTATATTTTTATCTGAGTAATCCCATTACTTTGTTAAAACTGGCAGCCATGACACAATTCTCAAAAGATAAGGTGGGTTTGCTGGGATGCAGCCCCTGGGTGCCGCACGCCGCCACGCTGGCAGGGCTTTGGTGGCACTTTTTTCCCTTGAATCTGTATGGAAATGTTACCTTAGCGTTTTGATGGAGGAACTCCACGTCTGGCAGGTGAAATGCAAGCATAAGGTAGTTTTATAGTTGCATAATTACAGCATGAGAATCCAATGGTTTACTTGTAAATTTTGGCTTAGTTGAGTTGTCGCGCTTGTGGGCATATACGTAAAGAATCAATTTTCCCTGCGGTTTCAGTTGGTCAAAACAGGATTAGAACTTTTTACAAATTCTGCGCCATATTAGACAAATAGATTTTGTTTACAAATGTCTGCATACTTAAGTGTAATCTGGTCCCAACAGGGCTCCATTATTATTGTAAATATACTGATATCATGGGTGAAAGTTGATTTACTTCTAAAATTTTTTTATTTTTTAATTTTAAGTATCTCTTAGGGATTTGCTTGTAAGCAGTTGAAATATATTTGATTGTCAGTTGAGTACCTTTGGTAGCTAAGGCTAGGCTTAAAGAAGCAGGAAATCACACAAATATGAAGACTGGGATTTCATTTTTTTTTAGCGTAGCATCTTGGTTTCCTACCCTGACAAAATTCCCCTTGGAATGGAACTAACGCCTGAGCTGCGGCATGTTGTTCAGCTTGTTGATCTGGCTGGAAACTCGCCCTTGGGAGAGGGGTTGGGAAAAGACTTGCCCGTATTTTTTTTCCCCCTTGGTAGGTAGGCTTTCACATAGAATTTTGTTATTGGGAAATCCCTGTATATCTGAATGATAATATTTCATAGTTAGTGTTTGGGCAGTCTTACACAATCTTGCCCGAGCAGAAAAATGGTTTGAGCAGGTTTTTGTCATGTTCTAACATGTCACGTAACCATGCTATTTCTGAATCAAGAGTCAAGGATTTTATTTTATGCATTTATTAGAAAACTTCCTAATAGTGTAAAAGTAGAGGTTTATGTTTGGGGCACAAAGAGTTCCAAGTTGTTTTGTTGCTTCGGTTTTTAATGGGGTAGTCAGTGTCTCATAGGGGAGATAAGAGTCTCTAGGACACAAAACATGAAAACATTTCTTTGTGGTGGGTAGCAGAGGTTGAGTGGAACGGGCAGTTGGGCCTGCAGAGGGATTTCTGCTTCCCTGGGAGCACGTGCACAGTTGGCTACTGAATGTGTTTTGACTTTCCTGACCTCTGGTAAGAAGAATTTCACTATCTGGAAACAGCAGACAGTCATCTAGTGCATGCAGTGCTGCACAGGTGCAAAGAGAGGCTTCTTTGGGGGTATTTTTTGTGGGGGAGGTGTTGGCTTGGGGTTGGTTTGGGTTTTTTTTGTTTTGCTATTTTTAATGAACTAATTATGTGCTTGCATTTTGTAGCTCTGGCTATGGGCCTGTGTGTTGCAATGATAGCCTTTGTTCGGCTGCCGAGCCTGAAGGTTTCCTGCTTGCTACTCTCTGGGTTACTAATTTATGATGTCTTTTGGGTAAGTGTTTTGTTTGGTTTTGCTAAAACTGTTTTTATCCTTTGGCTTTATAATTGGCCTTGGGCCATTTTTACATGAACTGTACTAGTATGAAGTTGATGAAATCTGGCAAAGCCAGAAGGTCAGCTTCATTGCTCCGTTCTGAGATGTTAAGTCTGCAGCAGGATACACAATGATTTCCTCGCTAATTAGTTGACAAAAGCAGAAACATGGTTAGAATATTTCAACTCTGGCATATTATTTTAAAAAAGAAATTGGACCTCAGATTTTGAAAGCCTGGTTGAAGATCAGAACAAGCATTTCCAAGTAAAGACAAATCCTTATCCACACTTGCACCGTGCGCACATGCCAACTTCCGATTAGCAGCGAAATCTGCAAAACAGGAATGCAAACTGATTTATAGCCAGTAAGGTTGGCATAAAACCTTACCGCACTTTTACAAGAAACCTGACAGAATATATTTTGTAATACTGAAGGGATTTTATTTTACCTTCACACAACACCAAGCGCTGATCCAGGGCAGCGCTTGCTGACAGCTCTGGCAGCCAGTCAGTTCCCCAGTGTGATGAGCTGTGGCGTAAGAGCCTGTCTGAAACAAGCGTTGCATCATTGCGTTTATGAGTGAGCACCGCACTTGCCTCTTCTCTGCGTTCAAGCTTTCTCATATTTTTGGAATCCTGTTACCTGCCTTTGTAGTCCTGGGCTACCTACTTGTAGTCGGGACAGATCCTTGGCCAAAGGATCTCAAGATACTGATCAATATCTTGATATCAGAAAGTATATTCCAGTTATTCTTGAGGATTAATAGTGTAAAAAACTTCATCTGAATTTTTGAAATACATTTTGTCTTTTATTGTCATATATACAATGTATGTACGTGGGAAATTTGGACAATATCCTTTCTTTTCTTGAATAAGCAAAGCAAAAATACGTGTTGCTATATAATTGCAGTTTGTAATTTCTGATTATTTCCTTGCTCCGTAGGTCTTTTTTTCTGCCTACATCTTTAACAGCAATGTTATGGTGAAAGTGGCCACACAACCAGCTGATAATCCCCTGGACGTTTTATCCCGGAAACTTCACCTGGGACCAAATGTGGGTAGAGATGTTCCCCGTCTGTCGCTGCCTGGTAAACTTGTATTTCCAAGGTAAAATCAGCAGCTCTTCTACTGTATTATATAAGAAAAAATTTCCCTCCCTCCTGTACTTTTTAGTAGTGCTAATTCTATTGGAAAATACCAGCTTGGTTCCCTGTTTAGTCATTCCCTCTTCGTGATAAAAAGGTATATAATGAGTAGTGAGGATTGGACACTTTGCATTTGCTGACTCATAGCATGCAGAAATGATCCTCATTAGGTTAAAAGGTGGCCTGTTCAGAACAGGATATGCTTTTCGACATATGTGTTGAGTTCTACAGTTTAATGACTGCTATTGTAGGATTTATGGCCTAATGCTTAAAGGCAAAAGACCTGAGGTTTATTATAACATCAGAATAGTCTTGATTACTGTATAATTGCAAATGATTGGGAAGGGAGTTAGAAATTGTTCTAAGCAAGGACATCTTACTGGGTACGTGCTGTGTTGGAGGGAGATTATTCCACATCTCTCTACTGCAGGGGTTCTGCAATGTCTCAGGTTTTGAACCAGCTATGCCTGGGCCTGCTTGGGCAGTCAGCTGCAGCGCGCCAGCAGTTACGCAGTAGGACAGGGTGGCACATTTACTCTTCTTGGTTCTTTAGATGTTGGGATGCTGAAATTACAGAGATTAGGAGTTGATTGTCTGCCATGATAAAGACAAAATTTTTCATTTTGTCAACTTTGCGATAACTTAATTTGGCTTCATTTTCATGAAAAAGATCTTGGATTTAAGATAATGGGCAATTTTAGTTCTTAATCTACTTAGCAATTTGCTCTTTTCTGGGAGTCTGGTGAGACTATAATTTGCCACGTGCTTTGTCTGAATGAGGCCAAAGACCTGAGAAGTCCATAAGTTGATGTATCACCTTCTATTAGAGGTGATCTATGTACATGGGAATGAAGTGCAGTGTCTGTCAGTGTTAATCAAACGGTTTGATAAAGTGGTCAACTGGTACCTCCCATCAGTGCTTAGAAGAGAGAAGACTGAAATACTGAGCTGAGGGACCTGTTTCATTGAGTCAGTTAAGAGCAAAAGCAGCTTAAACACGACTGGTAGAAACAAACTGGTTTGGAACAACATGTCGGTATGTTTAAAACCGAGCTGAGGTGGTGGTGAAATCACCGAAGAAAAAAAATCTTCAGAAGCCAGCTTTTAGCTTCTACTACATAAACGTTTGCCAGTAGAAAGAAGGGATGTGCAAAACAAAGCTCAGAACCGAAGTGGAGGAGGCTAGAGCTTGTCCCCTTTTGTCTTGGGCACGAACCCAATTCCAGCTGCTCTCCAGTTCCACAGGCAGCCACTTCTCCATGCTGGGGATCGGAGACATTGTGATGCCAGGTCTTCTGCTCTGCTTTGTCCTGCGTTACGATAACTACAAAAAGCAAGCCAACAGTGATTCCTGTGGTGCCCCAGGACCAGGGAACATCTCTGGACGTATGCAGAAGGTCTCTTACTTTCACTGCACACTTATTGGATATTTTGTAGGTGAGTAATTAGTTTAATATGGACAGCTGCTTAGTGAGCAGAAGTGGGATTATTGTAGTAGGTTTAAAAGATGATGAAAGCAAGCATAAAGAGGCTTTGAGAGAACACTTGGTTATGTTCCTTTTTAATCCTCCTCTCTTTGGGTTTCGTTGGCGTGGTCTAGGGAGAAAAACCCTTCTGCAGTTTTCTTTTTATGATTTTTTTGTTGTTGTATTTTATTTAGAGGATGAAAGAGATTATCAGTGTATTATTGTTAGCAACTTTTTAGGCTTTGCTTTACTAGCATAGAAGGTGTCGTAGCTCATACCTGGGTTATAGGAAACATATGGGAGTTTCCAGATGCCTTATGCTGTGTAAGAGTACATCTAGGTAACTAATCTAGGCAATTCTGGCATTTCTGTATTCTACTGTTAATGCTGATGATCCTGTGACATTTTAGTACATACAGAACATTGTAAGTAGTCACAGCTGCAATGCTGTTTATGATTTGATGTAGTCATCCCTCTCTTCCCTAACATAAAATAGATTTTTCCCTACAGTCAGGACATATGTGTGCATATCCTGACCTGCAGCTCTTCTGAGGATGAAAAGGAACGATCATACCAATAGCCTTCCTCCTCCCCCCCCCCATCTTTCCCCCTACATTCCCTTCCGGCAAGTATCCAGGAAAATCATTCCTGGCGTGTACAATCCTTCCTCTCAGCCCCCTGTTCCTCAGGCCGGGGCCTCAGTCTCAAGAGGTGCCAGCACTGGAGTAGCACTTCAGTGGGGTACATTCAGCTGCCTCCCCTTTGCCTTTTGTTGTGTTTTGTTTGAGGTACTCTTAGCTTTGTCTTTGAGATTCAAAACTGGAGCAAGTGGCTCAACACAGCCTAATATTAAAATAAAGTATTTTTTCACTGTTTTGTTTGTTTTAAATCTGTTCAGGGAAAGTGAAGCACAGATAAGTAACTTTTCCACAGCCCATCTCTTAAAATGGTGGGGAAGGGAGGCATGTGGGGATGAAATTATTAGAACATCCATACGCAACCTAAAGGCATTTACAGTCACTTTTTTCTTTTACAGGTCTATTAACTGCAACAGTAGCTTCTCGTATTCACCGGGCAGCCCAGCCTGCCCTGCTCTATTTGGTACCTTTTACTTTATTGCCGCTCCTCACCATGGCCTATTTAAAGGTAAGACAGGATTACGTACTTGCAGCAGGAAGCCCTGGGGTCAGCTGGCAGCAGGTTCCATGCTCTTGCACTGGGCGCCAGTTCTCATGCGGATGACGCGCGTCCGTAACAGCCCTGGCCCAGAACAAAGGTACCGCTGCTGTCAGGGTGAATCTTCATTTTGGAGGACTGAGTAACTGAGATGTTCCTGAAATATGTACGTGAAGTACCAGTAATTACAAACTAACCAAATGCTGAAGTATTAAATGCTGGTTTAATTAAGTAAGCGAGTTTGTCCTCGCCCAGCTGGTCATGAATGAATGTGTGCACAAAGGTCAAACAGAGATTGGAGAGGCAGATCCTTGTTTACCTCTTTCCAGTCACCTGCTCTGAAATTTTAAAATACAACCTTTCCTGTTGCAGGGCTGTTGTTGAAAACACGCATCTAGCGCTCTGCAGGGCGGAGTGTAAGAAAGGGCAGAATTTTCCACCTGCATAAATACTTCCTTCCCCATCAGAAACCCCTTTTAGGTAGATCTGCTGCAAACAAAGACGTTCTGGCCTGACAGGGCCAGGACTGTCTTACTGTAATTTGCAAAACAGGTGAAGGATAGATTTGCTTTAAGACATGCTTGCAATTATATGTGCATTTTAAAATCTGAATTCTAAGTGGACTTCAGAGTTTCTGAGGGCGTGGTCCTTCTGCTGTTTTCCTGCCTAGGGTGATCTACGTCGCATGTGGTCTGAGCCTTTCCACTCCAAGTCCAGCAGCTCCCGTTTCCTGGAGGTATGATGGAACAGACAGAAAGTGACCTGAACTTCTGCCTTGGTCCTTTTCACTTTAACTTGTGGCTTTGTTGTCTTCTAAAGCTGGACTGGCTGGTACTTGGGAAGGTACCAATTACGGGACTTGTACGAAGGGACTTGGTATTAGAAGGAGGAAAAGGAAAAAAAGCTAAGACCCTGGAGCTCCGTGTGACTCCGTATCTCCCTGCAGATGTGGAATTGGGGACCCTTTGTGCAACTGCAGCCACTTTCCTCTTTTCCTCGCTCGGATGGATTAGTACCAGACTATTACCTGTGTGAGAGAGGAAGAGACAGACTTGAAACTGAAAACGGCTTGAAGTCGTTCAAAAACTTGTGAACACTAAAAGAAAAAACCGTTAAGCAAACTGAAGCTTCAGAGAACCCTCGTGGACATTGGGACCAGTTTCCTGCTGGACTTCGGTTTTGAAAAGAACTGAGACAGAAGGTCTTCTGTCACAATACTGTTTTGTTTTTTTTTTTTTTTTTTTGATTTATTAAATATTTCCTGTGGTGTGAGGTTACTTATTAAATCCACAGACATTGAGTGACTTCTTGCAGTATACATATAAAAATTTGTTGTAACAAGTTACATTTCCACCCAGATGTCATGTTGCAGTGAAAAAGGGCACGATTTTTATACATATATATATACACACATATAGATATATATATGAATAAATAAAAAGGAAAACCTGCTAAGATCATGCTATGTAGCAGACAGGGGCTTGCTGTAATTTTTAGCATGTAGAGCAGTTTACGATGGCTTTCTTGTATATGGATCTACAATGAGCTGCTGTCCCCCCCTCCTACAACTGAACCTGCAGTTGTTTAAAAACAAGTGTAGTATTTGTACTGACCGTACTCCTGGACTTTAGGGGATATTCGATTTTGATCAATGTAGCAAACTAGGGAAGAAAAAAGTTCAAACCCAACCCTGGTCGTTTGGGGGGGAGGGGGGGAGGGTGTCTTTTTTTTTTTTTTTTTTTTTTTTCCCCCCCACCAGCTCCCTTGCAGGTTTTTAGTAGTTCCTTCTTGACCCAGTGCATGTATTATAGCAGCAATTGTCTTTGTGCTTTCTGATCATAGTAATGTATCACTTGTAAATACATTTTTTCTATTTTCTATTTTTTTGTATTTTTTGCATTTTGTTTCATTAGTGTGCTGTATTTTTTCCATGCCCCTGCCCCTTGAAGAAAAAAAAAAAAAAAAA
>JAKFQP010000305.1:82768-105971 GCA_023375905.1 Nycticorax nycticorax
TTTTTTTTTTTTTTTTTTTTTTTTTTTTTTTTTTAAACCAGCAGTTCCAGTTCTGTTATTTTATTGACTGAAAGGCTTCCCTGAGGTAATGAGAACTTTTGTCCTTTACAATACTCTACCCAATTGGGCTTGGGGAACTCTCCTGGTCATAGCTCTTGGTAGTTGGATGGATGCTGGTAACTGTTGGCTGACTGGATGGGAAACAGGAATGTTTAAGGATGAACCTGACTGAAAAATAACGTCACTCTGGGGCACGGTGTCATTACAGCAGGTAAGGAAGCTTCGGTGAAATGCCCCATCCGTTCTGCTGCCAGATGTTACAAGAAGAGCATATTTAGAGCAGAAGAAAATTTTGTCTGGCCACGTGTGCATACGGTCACTAATTAACCCCTTCCTCTGTTCTCAGGCAGGTCTGCCGCTGCTCGCAGGCAGATGGGCTGATGGGGCCGATGGCCTCCGAGCTGGCTGCAACGGATCTCTGAGACAGGTACAACATCTGAAGAAACAGTGAGAAGCAGCGCAGCCCTTCGCGGGGGCAGGGGGCTCCAAGATTTAGCAAGTGTGGGTGGGCGGGTGTGGCAAGGGGGATGGTGTGACTTTATTTTTATTAATCATATCTTTCACTTAGTTGAAAGCATTTCCTCTGTCATGTGCCTGCAACACTCACTGTCAGGGAGCTGTCAGGTCTTAATGAAGCAAATGGGTTATAATTAAAAATCTGCTTTTATGGTTCATAGAAGTTGTTAGGTCCCAGACTTTCAGTCAGCTTGGGATAATGGAAAGGCATCAGTTTTCAGCTACACACCTCAAGGTGAATAAAATATTGATATTCAGGGTATTCAGAGAGAGAAAAAAGACACTTCTGGGTTGGGGTTTTTTTTTGCCCAGAGGTTCCAAGCAGTGGAATAACATCTTTAGATCCAGTTTGCTACTGCTTTATCTTCCCAGCCATTCCACCCGATAGCAGTGCACATCTCAGGTGCTTTCAGCTTCTCGGCAGTTCCCTCCTGCCTTTGGAATTAAAATAAAAGGCCTTTATTTTGCAGTGGCATTTTTTTATTCCTCACCAGGAAAGCGTGGTTATGAATGATCTTCTACACTTAAAATGGATTCTGGAAAAAGTTCTAGGAGTGCTAATTGACAAATGCTTAATGACAATTAATTTAGCTTTCCAGAAAAATCTTGGCCTACCTTTTTAAGCTGTATTGCCCTCCTGCATGCTCTGCGACCTTCCGACTTGCACTGAGGGAAGAGGCTGAGCTGTAACTGCAACGCTTTGTTGCTGAACCCACAGGTAGTGCCTGCTGCACCGAGCCGACTGCCCCACTTCCCCAGTGGAAGCTTGCACCTGCCAGGTGAGCAAAACGGGACTGAAAAGTGTTTGCTGCCCCTTCAGCACGGAACAAGAAAAGGAGTTTGGTGCTTTGCAGAGGTTAACTGAAGTGTAACTGTTCTAAATACAAAGCTATTCCACTTGCAGAGGGAAAAGCATCCTCCTAGGCTTTCTGAGTAAGTGAAAGCTGTAAAGCTTTGTCCCACAGCTGTCCTGTCTAGAACCACCTCAATATTCGGGGGGATTAGAACCAGGTTCTTACCTTGCTACTCAGCTGCTGGGCCCTCTCTGTGCAGATGCACCTTTTGTCCTTGTTTCTTCAGTCTGGCCAACTACGCGTCTTCTCAGCTCAAGGTGAAACTGCACAAGCTGCTTTGGGTCCTTTGGGTTTCCAGAGGCCATCGAGGGCCTAGGGTTCCCTCTTCCTGGGGTTCGGCACAGTTGTTCATTCCACCTTGGTTTAACATTTTTTTGAACTCTTTAATAAACTACTTGGCATACAGCCCTGCAGTGGGATCACTGAGCCCCTTCTTCTGAAAAGGTGTCAGAAAAAAAGTATTTCAGTAATTGTTTGACTAACATAAGCCTTCTTGTAGGAAGGTAAAAGGATGCTGGCAAAAAAGTGATAACCAGAGCCTGTTTATAGCAAAGTTGTCAGGATACAAACCAGAATTACAACGTACAAACCTGTTAACAGTTCTGGAGTCGGTTTTGTGCTCGTTGTGAATAGTCAGCTTAGAAATTCTACTGTTTGTATTTTGAAATTTCCCTAAGGTCACGCTTAATCTTGCAAACATTATGAGTTCAGAAGTGACCCGGGGGTTGTCTAGCCAATTGTGTCACATTCAGAAGGCTTTTGCTGAGATGAACATTTCCTGTCTTGAGCATGGAAGCACGGTGTGTTCTGCGAGGGAAGGGGAAGAAGTCACGGAGGCGATGAGGAAATACACGCTGTCGGTTGGGTGGCTGCCCCAGCTCAGCACTGACCTCCTTGGAGGGGGAAGTGGAGGGAAGGCTCCCAAGTATTTTTCTTTTTATACAATTAGTGAGCGAGTAGAATTTGAAACTAATTTTTAGCTAAACAGTAGTAAACTGCGTTTTTCATTCAAGCAACACCACTGTCACATTTTCTTATCTTTGTTCCATTTCTTCTTCCCGCTATAGGTACTTTGCTCTTTTACTTCAGGATGTCTTTCAAATTTGGCATGCTTCACGCTTTCCAAGACCCCCAGCATTACCTGAATATGTGGCTGTGGCCAGGTCTGTGTGTATAATGAGGGCTCTTGACTTCTGCAAAACAAAATTTTAATTTAAAATTGAAATAATTTGTCCTGTTTTTCTTATAGATAACACTGTCAGGGAAGACTACTAGAGAGGACTATTCTGATGGGAAAGCAATGCTACAGCAATTTCAGCTGAGTCCTGTGGAAAATTTTATACACTGCTTAAACTTGGAAGGCTGAGATGGCGCTTCTGGTTTTTTCAAAATTGTGTGAAATTGAGAGGTGAGCCTTGTCCCGCTGTGCTCCAAGGAAGGCAGATGCTTCAGAAGGGGATCCAGACTCCAGGCAGCTCTTCATTCCTGGTAGGGGATGGGCCAAGAAGGATGTGGGTCAATGTCTGTGCTTCTCCCCAGGAAGAGTTAAATATTTCTCACCGTTGTGCATTTAATTGTGACAGCCCAGAACAGCTCGTCTCTTCCTTTAGTCTGTTGGGAGCTCACAGGAAGAGACTGAGTGCTTTATATACAATATAAAATATATCAAATATAAGGCGAGGGGAAGTAACTCCTCATTACTTTAACTGTGTTTCCTAAGAAATTATTCGAGTTAGGGCTCCCCCTGCTTCATTCCCAGTAGTCTGCTCTGTAACCAGTTTCATGTACACTTAAGAGGGTTGTGGGGCTAAAGCCCACAATGCCCTTGAAAAGGTGTAGCTATGGCCTTTTCCCCACCTCTTTCTCATTTATATATGACCTGGTTTTCCCAGCTTGGCGCCCCAACTTTGCAATGTTGGCTGAGTTTGTAAACTGATAAAAACATTTGGCTTCACCTGTAAATAGACCCTTTTCTCCAAGGAAAGCCTGGCCCTGCCCACACCTATCCAGGTTAGTGCTGTCTGGGGGTGGCTCTCGGGAAGAGCTCCCTCTGTAATGCTGCAAAACATGTTTGTGTTCTGCGCTTTCAGCAGTTCTGTAACAGCCCTGAGGAGCAGACGCACGTGCTGTACAGCCACAAGTCTCTCAGCCAGCAGCAGCAAGGAGTAAGCTCTTGGTATCTTGCTCCAGGAAAAGCCAGTTCTTTGCTCTCGGAGCTCTGGAGCAGGCTTTGTGCATAACCGTGCTGTTTACCCAAGCACTGCTGCAGACAGTGCTGTGTGGCAGGTTACCAATCCCTCTCCGGACCTGTGACAGCAAGGAAGGTATTGGCAAGCTTTTGTTTAAGAGACTTTGCACCCTTAAAGCATGTTTTTAAGTAATAGCAAAAGGGAACTCTGATAGAGTATCTTAGCTGCTGCTAGGCTCAGGAACCTGACTGAATGCTGTAGCTACACCAGTGATGTTTTTTATTTTTTTTGTAGCAGCTCCACCCTTTCTGTAAGTTGATGATGTGCAGTGTAATTTGATACAGGTTATGGCAGAGGTGCAGCACTCAGCAAGTTAGAGTCAGGTACGCAGTTGTGAGCCAGGTCAGCTGTTGCACTGATGTCAGAGCAAGCGAGAAGCTTGTTAATGAGGCACGCGGTGCGTGATCCAGGCGCTCCCAGAAGCAGGCTCTGATCACAGGCGCAGCAGCAGGGCATTTCGTTTGTTGGTTCTTAAGGTGTGTTCTCTGTCAGCCGGGGTGTTCATCGCTGTTCTCCCCCTTAGGTCAGCCATGGTGCGTGTTCAGGGGCAATTTCACTCTGCTCTGGAGAAGGGAAGCTGCAGTCATTTAGTGTTGGTAAGTGAAGGAGGCGGGATGTTGAAGAGGAGCAGGCTGAAAGCAGTGATGGTACAGTAAAGCAGAGCTAAGAGAAGCAGCTAGACGAAGAGGCAAAGAGTGCAGCAGGCATGGCCGAAGTGTGACTGAATGCTCTGGGTCACTGGGGATTCAGCTGGACTTCGGCACAAGAGGTCAGCAAAGGCTCTGCCTTCCCAAAGGTCTCACTTGCGGAGTTCCTGTTCTAGCTGAGTGGCTGCAAGAAGTGTAAGGTAGTATCACAGTCATAGATATCAGCCTTCAGCAATCATCAAAGCGGTGATACGGGCTGAAATCAAGCTAGAGAATTGTCTCTCCCTCCTAGAAGACCTCCATAATTTACAACACATTCACAGTCATCAGGATGGTTTCCCAGGAGAAGTACTCCTCCTGAATTCACTGCCTGGCTGTTTCTGTTAATCCTCAGGTTTGTGAGAGCAGCAAGGAGAAATTCAAGACTTCAAGACGTTGCCCTCTAGCGACCTGCAAAGGGATTATTGATATTGCTGGGACATCAGCACTAGTGAACACCTGCTGCACCTCAAAGCGGTGTCTAACTGCTGTGTGCAGGCCCTGGTGGTTCATGTTCCTGTCTCTTGTGACTGGAAGAAAATATGCTAAATGAATTCACATGTGCATTAAAAAAAAAAAGAGTGGGGACTTGTCCTTTAAAATCAGGTTTTATTTGTCTTCTCTGCTTTCTTATGCGTAATAGAATCCTCCTGGTTCTCTCCACACAAATCTAAATAAATGGCACCACAGGAAAATAACCATTTACCTCTAGAGTACTTGTAGTATGGACAAGGGGGCGGCCCATACAGGCTGTAGTCTTAATCCTCTCCATCTTTTCCAGATTTAGAGCTTTTCTTTTTTCTGTTGAATCTTCTAGAAGTTAATTTCTTGCCAAAGGTAACTGATGGAGGAGATGTGCTCCTGGTAAGGTTTTTCTATGCCATCTGTGCATTTCCTTGTTGTTGCCCAACAGGTAGAGATTAAAGGCTGTTTCTGCCACTTCATGCACTTTCTTTCCTGTTGGGTAGTTGTTGGTATCGTAAAAGCAGCTCTGGGAGCAGAGGGGGTTTTTTTGTTGTGGTTTGTTTTTTTTTTAATCAGTCTCAGGCATTGCAGCTTTTCTCTCCTCTGCTTTTACACCCACACCTGTAAGTGGCCGAGTGAGCAGGCTGCTGGGCTCTGCTGGGCAAGATCAAGGGGGTTTTTTCTGACCTTTGTTTTTACATCGACACAGACAGCAACCACAGGCTGTGCCAGGAGCCCTTTGTGTGTAGGTAGTACCTGAGTCCTCCCGTCTGGCTCCTCTCCTGCCGACAGTGGGGAAAAGTGCACTGCTGCAAGGATTACCTCAGCACAGCCTGCATCCAGTTAGGAGCTCATGCATAGCCACGTCCCACACCTGAAATTCATCAAAGTCTGATCAGAAGAGGCAATATAACCCCCAGCCTGGAATAGGACACAGGGGTCGCCTCTCTCAGTGCCTCTAACTTTGGCACTGGTTATTGAGTACCACATAGTGACAAATCCTTGCAAAACAGGCAGTGGCTGGGAAGCGCACAAGGAGAGCTGCTGACCTCACTAAACAGCAAAGTCATTTTATCGCTACCCAACCAAACCAAGGCTCCAGGTTTAGGAAAAGGACCTATGCTCCCCTACAAGGACAGGTAGCCTCCTCCCTCCTGCACTCACAGCCATTGCTTGCAAAGCTAGGTACGGCCTTCCATCCACCATACTTTGTCCACAGAAGAATCAGCACATTTTTAACAAGAGGGTCAGTTACTCATGGGTGAGGAAAACTTCCATCATTAGCCTTGTTCAAGAGGGCCAAGACTTGATCCCTGTTGTGCACCATTACGAGGCACTTTGGGGCAGTATCTTTCTCTACTTGGCTTCTTCAGCTACGGTAGGCCTTGAGCAGTTGACCTGCTATCACCAGTCTTTGGATCTCACTGGTCCCCTCATAGATCTCGGTGATACGAGCATCGCGGTAATGGCGTTCTGCTGGCATCTCTGTCACGTAGCCCATCCCCCCCAAGATCTGGATGGCCTGAAACAAAGGTAGGTTAGAAAGGAAGCAGGGTCAAGGAACTCATTTTCTACAGAACACAGCCACCTTCAAAGGAGCTAAGCCCACTACAAGCATAACTGGGGAGGGTGAGGATGACACCCTCACCTGGGGACAACTGCAGCCCATTAGCAATCAACCAGAGGACTAAACAGGATTTGAGCCAGCAATATACCGATGACCCAGAGAATGAACAGCTTCAGAGGTACTGTTAGTGACGCACCTTCAGCTAAGACACACTTGTTAAGGACAGGGGGAAATAAATGCGGACACCAGAGGTCCTGCTCCATTTGTTCACTATGTTGCGAAGTTATTACTAGTCCTGACTGCAGCAGCAGGCACAAGATGACTTTAATAATACAGGTGCCACAGGCCAGCATAAATCCCAGCACACATCCTCCACCCACCCTATGGCTCTGCTAACCAGCTTCAACCATAGGGGTTGGTTTGTTGTTTTTTTTAAAAAAAAGAAATACAGGAAATTCCATGCTGCCTTCCCCAAGCACTTGCTGTGCAACAACACAGTCTCCCTTTAGCATGCTGTACATCAGAGATGCCAAGTGAAGTAATTACCTGATGAGCAATGGCTGTTGCAGCTTCTGATGCAGCCAGCTTGGCCATCGCTGCTTCCTTTGGGGAAGGAAAACATCACTGAGGGTGCAGCTATCAATCACAAAAAGGAACACCTCACTTGCACGAGGAGGTGGAATGCTCACAGACCAGCTGTGCAGAGAGACAGGACTGATCATTGGTGCCAGCTGACAGTGGCCACCCCTCTCCCCCTGGCTAAAGCCAGGACTTGGCTCAGCAGGCTGCCTGAGGTTAGGCAGCAGAGTCCCATACCTGCCGGTGGGTTAAACACTAACAGCGCTGGCTGGGCAGGAGCTGAATGCAGCCATGCTGTACATAGCGTGGTTTCTTGCCTTGAGCCTGTGCCCAGCGCTGTCGCTGCTAGACAAACACAAGGTTGGAAATACCTTTGTGAAGGGCTTCCCATTGTCTTTCAGCATAGCAGCTCTCCAGGTCAGCAAGCGCGCACCCTCCAAGGCCACAGCCATATCTGCTAGCTTAAACTGCAACGACAGACACTGCCTTTGTTCCAGACAGCAGCCTCTGCCTGCACAAGAACGTAGTGCAGAAGTCTCCCACTGCTGAGGCCAGTATTGCTAGAAAAGGAGTGCCTCCTCCCAACCATCCGCTTGAGCGGTGTTTGAAAAAAATTATTACCTTGTTTATCCCAGTGCAAAGTGTGCCTGAAGCCACGCCCGAGAGCACACGAACCTTCCACCCGCACCAGTAAAGTCTGCAACTGCCCCGTCCGCCCAGCTCGTACCTGCACTGCCTGTAGCTTTGTGATGGGTGACCCAAAGGCCATTCTCTTTTCAGCATAATCCACAGCACAGTCCAGAGCTGCCTGCGCTATCCCAAGAGCCTGTGAGGCGATACCAATCCTTCCTGCATCCAGCGTTTGCTGCAAAAGACACAAAATATGTGTGTTACGTCAAGTTGTGCTTGATCAAAAAATAGGACACTCGCATTTCTGCTCTTGCTGGGAAGCTGCTGTAGCCTTAGTATCCTCTGGTCAGCCCGCCTTGATTCAGAATATTCCTCATTACGCAGGAATAGCTATAAAATGTACTGGCACTGCAGAGAGAAGACAGGGGGTACAAGAAGGAAAGCAGAAAGGAGAGGTATTGCTTCTTGTTAGCTGGGTTAAAAAAAAAGCGGGGGGATGTGCAAAAAAAGGCAAACAGCACAACGAGGAGCATCTCTGGCAGGGGCTGAAAAGAGCCCTTCAGCTGCACCCCGGCTCACTGCACAGCTCATTCCACTTTAACTGGAAAAAAAAAAAAGGAAGTCTGGTCAGTTTTCCTCTTTGCCCTCATTGTTAGTACAGACACACCTAAGCAAGCATTTTTCAAAATGACTAGTGAATTGAGTCAATAACCCAACTTACTTCAAACACCTGCCCATTAGGCTTTAACTCCTTCCCTGCCTCACTATGCACTGGAAGAATTTACAGTGCAGTGAGAAAAGGCTTCATTTTGTCATAGAATCATAGAATCATAGAATCACTTTGGTTGGAAAAGACCTTTAAGATCATCGAGGCCAACCTTTAACCTAACCCTGCCATCCCACCACTAAACCATGTCCCTAAGCACCTCATCTATCCTTCTTTTGATGGGGACTCGACCACCTCCCTGGGCAGCCCATTCCAGAGCCTGATAACCCTTTCAGTGAAGAAGTTTTTCCTAATATCTAACCTAAACCTGCCCTGGCGCAGCTTCAAACCATTCCCCCTCGTCCTATCATCTGTTACCAGAGAGAAGAGGCCGACCCCCTCCTCACTACAGCCTCCTTTCAGGTAGCCCTGGGCTGAGTGTCATAAAAAAATCGTTGGTGACTGATGCATTCTTTTAGTTATGGACATAATGGAAGGGGCTGGTCTCCAGGGAGCACAGCCTTTTTGAAAAAGTCAGGCCAACAAACGGTGATTTGCCCCCGCAGAAAGAGCAATGAAGGCTTCCAGGGGGAGTGCATCACTGCAGGGAACCTGCCGTTCCTGGCTCTTCCTCAGAAGTCACACAGGTGCCGTAACATCCACCTTTAGATGCTATCCAGCAGTTGTCCTGTGCCTCCAGGACTGCTTTCGTCTGCCAAAGTATTTAGGGAAAAATGACGTGTTTTCTCTTTATCTATCGGTACAAAGTGGAGGAATAGAGGGTTGGGAGAGGAGAAAAATTAAAAGATACCAACCCTGCTCACACAGCGCCTCAGCAGTATCAGCATTCCTTCATCTGAGAACCGCCACACTGAGTCTATAATAAAACTGCTGTCAAGGATCTGTGGTAAATTAATGATTCATCAAGCCCTGTGAATGATTTCTCCCACATTGGCAAGAGGGGTCAACTGCTTAATGTTAAACAGAACAGCTTACACCAACGGTTCTCACCAAACTGCTCCTAAGTCTGTAAATAGTTTTGAAAATGGTAAGCTTGGGAACTACAGCTTTACACAACCACAGCTGCACCCCGATCCATCTCTTACCATGGCAATTTTGAAGCCCATTCCCAGCTGCCCCAGTAGGTTGGCCTTGGGTATCCGACAGTCCTCAAATATCAGGTTGGCAGTGGAAGAGGCTCGGATTCCCAGCTTGTCTTCTTTCTTCCCCAGTGACAGCCCAGCAGTTGGCATGGGAACCAGGAACGCGCTAATGCCCTGCAACAAGACCCATCCTCTTAGGAATGGTGCCAACTTCCCACTTACCTGGGTGTGAAGAGGCTTCCTCCAAACATTTTTCACAGGAGCCACATGTCCAGGTAACTGGGAGAAGGGAGGAGAGAGCTGACACAGAACCAAGCCAGCACACATCAGCCCCTCCTCTGCTCAATGCCTGCACCACTCTAAATACAGACGCCCCAGAGCCTTTTCAAAGTGCTTCTGCACAGCTCCTTTACTCCCAGCCCTTTTTCCTGACTGTCCCACTGAACGCACCTTGTGCTTCAGGGATTTATCCGTAGTAGCAAACACCACAGTGGCTGAGGCGTCCCAGGCATTGGTGATCCAGGCCTTGGTGCCATTCAGAACCCACTCGTCACCATCCAGGCGTGCCACCGTGGATGCCGCACCAGCGTCACTGCCATTTCCTGAGCAAGGCACCAGCAAACAAAACTCAGGCAATCACCAGCAGCCTGGGCCACAAACCCACTCCTGCCCGCGCCCCCGCCCCACCCCGTCAGCTCATGGCACCCCTTGTAACTGTGGTAGTGATGGCACCATCCCTGCCACAGGACCCAAACAGGACGGCGAAAGGCCCACATGTCTAAGATAAATCCATCTCCAGAGCTCTGCTCCCAGAGAGGGGATGAAAATTTTCAGTGTGGACTACAAGGATGGTCGTTAATACCTTGGGCACTGAGACTTCATTTACACAGAATTGCCATAAACCACTTTTCTACAAACTGCTACAATTTCACAGACCTAAAGCCCATCCTAAACCTGACTAAGGAAAGAAGCTACCCTACATTCTTTGCAACAGGAATGGTAACAGTCACATCACCTGGTTCACTAAGGGCAAAACATCCGATTTTCTCTCCGCTGGTGAAGGGAGCAATCCACTTGTGCTTCTGTTCTTCAGAGCCAAACTTGAGTATTGGCCCTAAATACAGAGACTTTCAGAATTGAGAGTTGAGTTAGTGCCTCTTGAAGGTACAAGCCATCCAGTCACTCCCTAATGTCTAAGTGCTCTCCAACACACCAGAACCCACCATGGGAACAGATCCCATTTCTCCCATACACTCCTCTCCACTAACTCCCCTGATGCCACTCAGTTCCACGCCTGGCCCTCACACACAACCTGAGACACTTACATTATTCACGCTGACAATGACGCCTGTGGATGCACAGCCCCTGCTGATCTCCTCCACGGCAATGGAATAGGCCAGGTAGTCGAGGCCTGCTCCTTTGTACTCCTCCGGCACATCCATAGCCAGCAGCCCTAAGCCACCCATCTTCTTCACCTGCACATAGGGAATGGAGAAGTAAGATCCTCTGCACCACCAGTATCCCAGCAAATACATGCAGACACAAAGAGGTAAAGACAGGTCATAGCAGGACTACACAAGGAGGAAAAGACACGCACAACTCCTGGTGAAATGGAAATCTGACAGGACAAACTGTTACGTGTCCACTGGTCCTGATGACTTCAACAAGAGCTGTATGCAGTCACTGCTGCCTAAGATGAGGCTCTTGATCATTTAAAAAGCTCTCTTCAGTACCGGGAAGGAGGGAGCCTTTTGAAGGTGAAATAGGGAGATGCAACCCCACCAGCATTTCCTCAGCCTCCCACCAAAGCTTTTCCCCTTGCACGTCTCCTGTCACAAGGAAGCTCCCAATGGGAAATCTAGCTGATAAAAATCATTAGAACTTTACCTTTGAGTCTGCTGAGCTTCAGCCTAGGACTGCGCAAGGAAAGAATTTTACAGAATGAATGACCCACAGAACAATTTGCAAGAAGGTGATTTTTTTCATTCCCATTAAAGACAGGTCTTGCTTCCCAGAGAATTTAATTGTTGGTTACGTTCCAAATTATTCCACCCCAAGTTCCTCAGCTGGACCCCTGGCTTCTTAACCATAAGCTCTTCAGAGAACCGACTGTCTCACTCTAGATCTCTTGTTAATGTCTGGCAACATGCAAGAGAAAAAAACAAGCTCTCCTCTGTTTTTATATTTAAGATGTCAAGCTTTTGGTCTTGCAGAAATAAGCGTATTGCCAGCCTCTACTTACTTTAATAGGACCCAGGAGGAACTTTTAAACAAGTATTTTCCCTCATGTACGGGCATCCAAAACACTAGTCCTTCACATCAAATCCAGAGGATGAACAAAAGACAACTAGTTCTATGTATGTTGCTTTATCTTAATAAACACTGTTTGCATTTTGAATTTTCCCCTACACATTCAAGTGAAAAGACTCAAAACCAAATGTAAAATTCTCAGGTAAGAACAGCGAAGCAGAGAGGAAAGTGTTTTCACCCTTAGAGTATGACTTTCCTGGCTATCATCTTCCTTACTCCTTAAGAGAAAGAGGGGGTCGTATGACAAAAGTGGCATGCCTCTGTGCTTGCTCGGAGCCTTTTGGCTAATGTAACAGTATGTATTTTTCTAGAGCTTAGTATTTCATTGCAAGGAAACAAGTGAGTTAGTCTGCTCGACACGGCACAGAATGTACTGCTGGGTCTGTACTGCTTTACACCAGAGAAGCCACGGGTTTGACTGGAATCTCAATTTCTTCACAGCCCTAGGGGATGACCGACATGAATCTCCTATCTCCTGATCACTTCTTTTCATCATCTGAAATGCACTCAGGTAATCTACGCTTCCTCACTATAAACCATTTTTATGGCTATGTGCAGTCTGTGGAAGTGTTTTATTGATTTTATAAGTCAGTTGCATTAGAGCCCACAGGGAAGTCAGTAAGAGAACTGAAAATGCAATGGTACTAAAGCCAGATACAGAGAAACACAAGTCAAGGTAAAGACCTCAAAACATCCTCTGGGCAGTACAACCTCCACACTCAAAAGAACTCTCCCACAAGTCGATCTAAACTTCAATTTCCTGCTAAGACAAAGCTTAACATACATTTTGCTTCAGGCCCAGGTGGTCCTGCTGCAGCAGCAGAGGGAAGTCAGGAGATCAGGGCACCTAGATTTCCTTCTTTGTTTTGCCATCAGGATACCATGTTTTGCATGAGCATTTGTCCTGTACCTTTGAAAGCAATGCATTTTCCCTCCCTGGAGGAAACTGTAAGGCTTAAGTAATTGAGCTTGCACGTAAAGCAAGGTTTATGGTTTAGAGTTGGACTTGATGATCTTAAGGGTCTTTTCCAATCTGAATGGTTCTATGGTTCTAAGCCAGGCTCTGAACGAGCCAGTCTGCCTCTCTCGGGCCCACCGCCCAGCGGAAGCAGCACACACCTGCTCGGCCGGGAAGCGGTGCTCCTTATCCAACTGAGCTGCCAGGGGCATCAACTCCTTTTCTGCAAAGTCCCGGCACGTCTGACGCAGCATCTGGTAGGTTTCTGGCAGCTCTGCTGACTGGTACACAGTGTGCAGCCGGCGGAGGCACCCGAAGGCCAGTGCTGAAAGGAAAGAAAGGAATTAAGCGCCGTTGTTTCCCTTCACAGGAGGTCCCGGCCCAGGCGGGACTCACGCAAGGCGGCTGGGGGCCTCCCCCGAGGGACGCGGGGGGGGGGATCTGGGCCGGTAGCCGGGGCACCGCGGGCCGGGGGCTCAGCTGAAGGGCGGCACCGCCCCGCCGCGGCTGAGGGGACCCGCCTCAGGCCCTGAAGGGCACCGGGGCGCCGCCTCCCGCGCAGGCCGCGGCCCCTTCCCACCCCCCCCTCTCCTGCCCCGCAGCCCCCCGAGCAGCCGCGGCGAAGCGAGGCCGAAGCCGCGGCCCTCACCCCTGGGCGCCCCGCCGCCGCGGGCCAGCAGCGCCGCCGCCATGCCGCCCGCCCGCCCGTCGCCTCAGGGCACCGCGAGGAGCGGGGGAACGGCGCACGCGCGAGGCGCGAGGGCAGCGCCCCCTGGCGGCGCAGCCCCTCCTCCGGCCCCGCCCCCCCGCTCGGGCCCCGCCCCCAAGACCAGGCCCCGCCCGTGCGAAAACGGGAAGTTTCTTTATTACTATTGCTGGTGACAAAATCACGTTTATACAAATACATCGGCACCCGGGCACCGCGCCGCGGAGGGCAGGGGGGCCGGCCGCACCCCGGCACCCGAGGGGCACGGCCAGCACGGCTGCCAGGGCCTGCTCCCGGGAAGGGCCACGGGAGCAGCGCCCGGAGGGGACAGCACGGAGGAGATGGACGCGCCCGCAGCCCAAAGGCCACACTGTGAGAGATACAAATACATGTCCGGTGACAGCACTGAGATCCAGGCAGACGGAGACGGTGCTTGCTGGTGGTCATTTTTTCCCTTTGCTGCAGAGGAAGAGGTGATGACTCCGCCAGGCAGCTGTCCCTCAGCCTTGTCCTCGCCACAAAGCTACAGGGAGCGGGCAGCGTCCGAGCCCGAGGGTTATTACCCCCGATATGGGGCCACGCTCTGGGGTAGCACAAGGCTCGGCAGCTCAGTGTGACAGGACAGCAGGGCAGAGGCAAACACTGGGAAACAGCTGAAGAGGACGTAATGAAACACAGAGCCGAGGAGTTACCACGTTTGGAACTTACTGCTTCACCATTGCCACCTTCCTCATTCATTTCTGCCATCTAAACACTTGTTTTATTCTTCCTGAACCCTCAGATAGGCGGAATAAACATCCTCAAGCACCAGAGAGGAGGCCGCTGCTGCTTCTCTGCAGCAACAGACATTGAAAATCCTAAGGAATACACACGGAGGAAGACAATTCCTACCAAAAACTGAGGACGTGGACAGCAGTACCCAGTCTGTATGACAAGAGATGACCTTCCTTCACAAGGTGCAATATGTATTCCTCAGTCATTTATGAAAATAGCAGTCCAGGAAGCTCGTTTGCATGGATCCAAAGCACGTGCCTCAAAAATGTGAAAAAGAGGTCCTGGTCCTAAAAGGACGAATACTGAAAAGATTTAACATGAGTTTGTGGATTTGGTCCCTTTTTTTTTTTTTCTTATAGCAGAACACAGTATGATCCCCACTCATTTTCCAACTCAGCACAGGGCCTGAAAGAAGCTGTCTGCACAGATACCTTTTCTCTTGCTCAAACTTTAACCAATACTGAAAGCATCTCCCTTGCACTCAGCACTTGGCTAGGACAGACCTTCCACTTGATGAGGGTGAGATCCCACTGGAATATCTTCCTAGCTCACTGGCATGAGCAGCTCTGACCCATCATTAAAGCATCAGAGCACACAATCCAGAAAGAAGTTGCTCCATTAAACCATGTTTACCAAAGACATCATCCCTGCCGCAAAGAGAAGACACTTTATAGAAGGCGTCTAAGAGAAAAGGAACCTTAGGGAAGTGCCAAAGTGGGGACAGGAGTTTGGGAATTCCTGATTTTTTGGATTACAATCAACTTTTTCAGTGCTGGGTCGCCCTCTTGTAGGGACTTCTGTTCTGCAGCATGCTTTTTGGGCAAAGACCTGATTTAGCAAAGCAAACAAATTCAGCTAGAAACTGAGGGCTGCTAGTGCTGCCTGCAAGCCTTCCCATTTCCCCCCAGTTCTCCTTTTTTTATTGCTGAATAGCTGATACATTCACCAATGGGAAAGCAACTGCTTCAATGCTTTTTTCTCATCGCTACTAGCGGAGGTAATGACTAAAGACAGGAATCCACTTTCCTATAAGCATCAAATGCCTCATTTACATTTGGCAGAGTGCTCTCCTGCTCTCAGTTGCATGCTGCAAAGCAGCGGCTAGATGGCACCCACACCCCGACGAACACCCCGACTGCGCGGAGCTGCACACCGCCTGCTACAAACGGCGCTCACAGTAATTTCTGCTGCTCACTGGCAACAGCCTGTCTTCCTTTTTAAAGAACCTTTACGTAGTGACATAGAAAATAGGTGGGAATCATCACACTCATAAAAAAAGCAAGAGGTTGCTTCATACAGAAAATGAGATAAAAGTAGCATTTAAAGGCACCTGGATTTATACCACATACAAATTCCGCTCAGTACGCTAAAATTTCCCAGGGAATAACTAGCAGGTTCTTCAGGCACTATCCTGAGCACCTCAGAACACCTCAGGATAAAACCCACACTTCCAGGCAGTCCTGCCTTGTCACAAGTAACTACCCGTTCTTCCATAAAGACAAACATTTCCTACCTCACCAGCACAGCACAGCACAAGGCTTTCTGAAGACAATCACTGCAAGAGGCATCGCAAGCTCCACCTTACAAACAGCTTTAACTAATTCTGAAATAACTAAATAAGATTGCCTAAGTGCCTTTGGAGATGCTGGAGGGGATTGATGGTAGCAGAACTGTTCTTCATCTTTCAACCATGCAGACCTTGCCTCTCTGCATTCCCAAGACATTTGTTGTGGTTGCTCATGATTAACACTCCACCCTGAACAGGTCATTTGTTGTGGTTAATCATAATTAAATACCTTCCCAAGAGCTGGAGATTCTTTCATGGCTGCCACCCCACGTACTCTCACTGCTCACCCTGATGCCAGCTGATCTTCTACACCAAAGCTAACGTCATTAATCTGCAAGGTAAAGGCATTGTTTTCCTATTGCTGTCTACGCATTAACAGGCTTTGGGCTGTGATGCCCACCCCACTTAATCCTGCTAAAATATAATACACTGAATCTTACTTAACACAACAGGTAACCAACTGTATCCACTAAGGAGTTAGTCTGCAACTGTTTCAAAGAACAAGTGGAACTAATAGTACCAAACCTCTCTCCTATAGATGCAACCTAACTCCCATGTACAAGAGACACAACTGACCAGCCCAGCTGGGGACAGGAAAAATGCCAGTCTTAAGAGCCAGCAAAACAGGCAGAAAAGGGTTTTTTTTAACTGAGATTTTGCATGGTCAGGAGCTGGGCGCCAGCACAGCTTCTGGGGAGACATGGGTCTCCTCTTCCCACTGCATGATGCTATTCCCTATCGCCAGATCCCAAATGCAGCTGTGAGATACACCCTCTAGTCTGGCAGTAACTAACTCAGCAGAACTTACTAAGCCATAAATAAGCAGCTAAGTAGGCAAGGCAGTGATAGGAACTCAAACAATTAAAAAGAGAATCATATAAATTCTCACTTTGTAAGAATCCCACTCTGTAATGCTGAGTGATCTGACCTGAGAAGCTTTTAGCTACTAATACTTCAACTGAAACAATGCAAATGAGCTGGTACCACCACCATCTCTCCTTCCAGCACCTCTGACAGATCATTCAGGTTTAATATAGAGAGATTGAAGCCTAGGAAGATCTGCTTCCTACACATTTTTCAAGTGATTTTCCAAATTCTCCCTTTTCCCCCTAAGCCTCACTAGACTGACACCTCCTCTTCACCCCAGCTAGACTGACCATGTGCTGTCAGTCTAAAAAGCAATACATTCTGTAGCAAGAGACAAAATTCCTACACAATGGGAAGCAGGAGAAATGGTAAATATAGTGAGATTAACTTCAGCTCTAAGGTTGACCCCTAAGCTCCAAAATTCAACAATTTGCTCACAAGAGCTCAACTAGAAATGCTATCAAACTGATTCAATGACCAACCTGGATAAAAGCCCTTTTTCCCTATCTTGTATCTCTAGTGAAATCTCTGGCAAGATACAGATTAAGCTGTTCTCAGGGGCAGCTCAGACCCCTAGAAGCAGAGGGAAGATTCCCACACTGTTTAGAAGCTGAATTAGTCTCTTATTTTATCTTTCCCACTGAGAATTTTGGGATGCACCCTAAAAAGCAATCTCAGCCATGCTACAAACTAAACCACTGTGCACTGAAGAGATGATCTATCCAACTGAAGAAGAGATCTGCTCTTCAGGCATCACTGGCAACTTGAAGGGGGAAAATTTTCCTGCTAAGAAATAGCTTACCCAAACAATCTGACCTCTTGAAAAAGGGTAGTCACCCAACAGGTGAAGCATCAGAAGCACTAAAAGTGCAACCTAACTATAAAGACTAACAGCAATCATTTTCTAACAGTGCCTCTGATCCATGACCTAACCAAGGTACCAGAAGGTAACCAGAAATAGAGAATGAGAGGCAGGATACGTTGAGTGGCGGACAGAGAAGTGTTGCAGGGGGATTTCCTTTACTTTCATGAGCTGTCGTCTTTGCTTCATGTTTTCAGCCTCATGCAAGGAGAAAACGTTTGTCAAGAAGCCTTATTGCACGAGACAGCAACTCCAGACCACTCCTGGACATCTGGAACGGTTAACGGCAGCACAGCATCCAGTGGACACAGAATAATTACTGTCCTCCATTGTAAGCGTAGTCGGCCTTGTTGTGCATAATCAACTTGTTGTCCACAAAGTAAAAGCTGTCTGAGCGGGTCTCGTATGGATTTTCAACCATCAGACGGACTGTGAAAGAGAAAGCTCAATTACATTCAAAAGCCTGCCACCCTCCACGAGACAGCACAAAGTCAGAGTAAAAAGGACTCTGCCACTCTGCTGGGTTTACCTGGCTGGTGCTCTGCCCTATGCAAGCAAAAGAAGCAAACTGCTCTGCTAAGCACGCTTCAAAGCTCTGGCCTGCCCCTTCCTATTCTTCCTATTCACAGGACAAGTGCTGTCAAAAGCAAACAAAGGGGGATGGAGTAATCTCACACAGGACGCCCTTAGAAACTGTCAGAGCCACCACTAGAGCAGAGCAGCAATCACGTCTGTAAGCAGAGAGGTTGCAATCCACAATGAAAAAGCGGTGGCACTCCCCACATGCACAAACTCTGCGCCTCCTCCCGCACCTAGGCAGCCACAGAAGGGCCCACGTGCTCCTGCTCTATCCACCCCCTGAGGTCAAACATACCCTTCACAATGTATATTTGCAGAGATCTTGGTAGGCTCAAAAACACACCCCTCAGAGAAGAGCCAGTTCTGTTCCAAAGCAGGAGGCTGAAGCCCTAACAAGCAAGGGCTGAAAACAGATGCGTGGCTACCAAGAGAACCCTTTTTCAGGGTTTTGTTATCTTCTGGGCTACACTGTTAGGCATCAGGCATGTCAGCCCTGTGACTCTGATCAGTTCTTGCAGCCTGTGACTTGACGACACAGGTTGTCTTAGGCTTTCATTTTTAATGAAGGACAATTTGCAGCACAAATCTGTAATTCAGTCAAGATTACACACAGCTTAAACTAGGAACCTGTATCTGCGCATCCCAGTCACAACTTCTTTCACAAGTAGAGAGAGGGAGAAAATGAGCATATGCACACACACAAACAAAACACACCTCAGCATGGGAAAGGAGATACTTACTAAGGTCTTCTGAGAGCTGAGGGAATTCATAAATGTGTTCACATGTGTTCCTGCTACTGGGGATGCAGAAGCCAAAATCAAAGTCAAAGTTCTTCAGCAAGCGATCTCGGAAGTAATGTCTCTCAATCATCCTAAAGTTTGACACTGGCTTTTCTCCCACTGTGAACTCCACTCTGTACGCAGAAAGTAGGGAAAAACAGCTAAGACAACATGTCTCTCTTCCTATTGGGAAGAACAGAGCCTTGGACTCGAGGCTACACAAGAATGCAACAGATCATTCCAGAAAGAGAGACTTTGAGATTTGTACTGTAAGATGGATTCTCTCTATTCTTTGCCCAAGTTTTGTTACAAACTGTCAAGTGACACTTTGTAAACATCTCATTCTCCCTTATTTCTATGAACTCATACTCACGTTGCACCAACAGTGCGAAGACGGAGAAATGCTGGGGTGAACTGGTAACGAACAAAGCGGCCTGCACTAGCGTCCAGTTCACTGTTGTCATCTTCATCCTCTTCATCTTGCTCTAGAAAATGCACCAGCTCAGAGTTATTCTGCTAACAGCGTACACGTAAAGTAATACTGGCTAGCGGGTATATCAGGACAAGCTTGGTATTACTTAGGCAGTGAACATAAAGGTCTTTAATAATTGGTCTGAGACTCATACTGGCACTAAGTAATAAAGATCTGCTATGACAGCTGGCGCAGCCTTGGTGGCTCCGGAGCTGAAATCTCACAGGATATCCCCCCTCACGATTGCCAAAGCACACAAAAGAAACTCTGCACCACCACCAGCCAAAAAGGGAAGATTTGCCGTTTGATAGTACTCTGCCATCTCACGATAATCACTTCACATTTTTATGACAAGTTTCTCAGCAGAGGTAAACTCAGTGCTGTGCTTAAAGGAGAGGAACTTAAGTCACCAGGACATATCGAAGGACCTTTCTGCTTGGTTTGCATGGGTCCTGCATTGCAACTTCTCAGTTCCTCGAGTCTCTCTAGCCTCCCTGCAATGTTAGCACGATACCTGAAGCAGATGGCTTTGCAATTTCAAACAGCACTGTTCCAGTTTCAAGGTCCCGGATCTTAAACCTGGTGAAGTCAATGTTGTAAATGTTGTCCTCAGGTTTGCATAAATAATCTAGAAGAGAGAGAAAACATATAGTAGCATTTCAAAAGATCTCTGAGCAATTACCAAAGGAATTTCTTGTTTTGTTAGCCCCAGCCCAGCCTGTTAAGATACATACTGCAAGTCGTTTTGCAGAAGCTTAATGAAAGCGGGACAAAATTGAGGCTAGAAGAAACAAAGGCATGCTACGTGCCAGGTAGCAGAGCAAGAAAGGGAAAGGGATCGGCACAGAAAAGCAGAGATCAGCAGCCCAGACGAAAAACAAACAAAAAAAAGCCCCAAACCCCCCAAACTTTCTGGCAGCTGTAACAAAGCTGAAGGCAGGCGCACACCGCGCTGCTGCAGCCAGCGCCGGCCAGCCCGCCCGCTCCTCAGCCGCTGCGAAGGCCAGCGCGGGGGCTGGCAGCACTAATCCGGGTCGCCCGAGCTCCCACGCTCCCGCCGCCCTCTCCCCCGCCCCCGGGGGCACGGACCAGCCCGGCTCCGCCACCCCGGCTGCGCAGCCCCCTCCGCCGCGGCCGAAGGGGGATTAATGGTGCAGCGCGGGGGGGGGGTGGGAGGGTGTCCGCCCGGGACGGCGGGGCCAGCCGGACCCCGGCCGAGCGGTGCCGGCCCCAGGTGCCCCCTCCCCGCGCCCGGCGCCCGCGCTCCCCGGCCCGCACTCACTCTCCGTCACCCGGCACAGCCCCAGGACGTGCTCGGGCCGGACGGTCTCCAGCGCCAGCAGCTCGGACTCGGTCCACGGCGGCCGCGGCGCCGCGTCGGCCGAGCCGCGCCGCCCCCGCAGCCGGCTGAGCGCCCCCCCGGCCCCCGGCGGCGGCTTCTTCTCCGGCCCCGCCGCCGCCGCCGCCGCCGCCCTCGCCTTCGAGCCGCTCATCGCCCCGCCGCCGCCAAGATGGCCGCCGCCTCCCCCGGTAGCTATGGGAGCGAGGGGCGGGCCGCGGCGGGTCAGAGGGCGCGGGCGCTGCCTAGCAACGCGGGGGGGCCCGAAGCCAAGCAGGGCCCGCCGCCGGCGTGCCCGGAGCGGGGACCCGCGAGCCGCGTCGCCACCCGCCGCCACCCGAGCCCCGGCACCGAGCACCCACCTGGCGGGCGTCCCGGCCTGGGGGGCCGCACCTCCCTGCCGGGCTGCACAGCGGGCGGATGGCAGCGGGGCAGGCCGGGCGTTAAAGCTGGGAGTTACCTGAGGAAAAGCAACACACACAAAAAAGCAACCACCCCCCCCACCCCCCCCCCCCCCCCCCCCGAGCAGCACCCCCCTCCCGCTGCCCCCGGGGCCGGCAGCACCGTGAGCCGCCAGCCCGCGCCCCGCTCCCGTAGCCTGGCAGGCAGGAGATCACAGCCTCGCTCCACAGCGGGGGCACCTGGGTCCCCCCTTAATTAAATCACGGTCTGAACCCCATGGCGCAGCAGGTAATTACAGAGAGCGGGTGTCCCCCAGAGAGCCCTGGTCTTTTTGGGGATGGTGGCAAGCACGGGGGTGCCATGGGGTGCATACCCCACTGCTGCCCTGGCCTGGGGGCACCCCAGCCGCTGTCCCGGGGGAGCTGGGGCCCAGATCCAGGCAGGGACGGTGACAGCACCCCATGTCCCAAGAAGGGTCGCCCAGGGAGCACCTGTGCCCTGCCACGCTCCCCCAGGGTCAGCCGGTCTCCCAGCCCTGCCACCATCACCCCCACCCCAGGCCTCCCACGAGCACACATCCAAGGGACAGTGGCAGACACTTGATGGGTCTCCTGAGCCTGGCGGGAGGGACCGGAGATGTGCCATGAGAGCATCATGTCAAGGAACGGATGTATTTCTTCCCCAAAAGAGGGGCCACCCACCAGCCCTTGGTAGGCACTTCAGAGCTTCTAAGAACCACCTCCAGCCTCTTCAGGGAACCAGGGCAAGAACAAGAAACATCTGCATCTTCTTTTCATACTCTTTTCAACACTCAACACGCTCAGGATGACTGGAAACAGACTGAGAGCAATGGTTAGTGACGGTTGCTGCTGCTTGTAAGCAGCACACGCCTGCTACTGCCAACCGAATGCAATTTCAAATAAGCCTGCCCATGCCAGTGCTACCAAATCCTCCTCGCTGCATCGGGTTTGGTGCCTCTGTCCTGTGCCCCAGGAAGGACAACCCAAAGACCTGGGCTGTCCAGAAGAGCATCTGCTCTGCACAGGGCCAGAGCTTGTCCCCGAAGAGCAGGTCCCTAGAGGAGGAAGGTGCTGCTTCCTCTCTGCTCCAGCTGCAGCCCCTTCTGACCGCCTCTGACGCAGTTTCAAGCTGAAATCGGGGCAGCTTGCAAAACCCCAGAAGGTAGATTACATCTCCGGGGTTCCTGATCTGAGCAGGAAGCAACAAGGTCCACATCAGCACTTTGAGAGGATGTTGCACTGTTAAACTTGCACTTAATCGCCCAAAACAACTGGCGAGAGAATACTGGAGCCGTACCGGGAGGCAGGCAGCGGCAGGCAGAGGCTCTGGGCTGCAGCAGTGGTGGGATGTTAAACTGCATCTCGGCAGCAGCCTGCAGTCCCTTCCGCAGTGCAGTCAGTCTCAGCCTCCCACACCACGAGCAGTAAAGCAGAGGGGGTTCCCCCATCCCCACCGCTAGGAAAGAGGGACCACCTCATCCAAGTGACAATATAATTTTGTTTATTTTCCTTTAACACACTGCTGGTTAAAACTGCCAGACAGTAGATTTCAGAACATTCCCTCAACCAAACATCCTGGGGAAATTAAAAAATAAAAACGCTACCATGTACCAAAAATAAAATAACCCACCCGCACACCCGTCTTTTCCCCCAGACTAGTCCTTGCAAAGCCAATGCAATCAGAAATAGACATCTGTGCTTTTCACCCAGGGCCCAAGCTTGCTGCAAAACAAACTAAAAAAAAAAGTCACTGCAAGTTATAACACAAAGCAATGGACAGTAAAATAAAAAAAAAAAAATCCTCCTTAAAAAGCCTTTGTACTGGTGACGAGTACAGATGGAGATGTCTCCCCACACTGTTCAGCCTTTACAGACAACTTAGACCTGCAGCTTCGAGTAGTTTGTGACATGTCCTTAACGCCAACAGCACAGGTCACTTCCACACGTCCCAGCCTACGCAGCCGGGCACTACGGAGCAGTGGGACCATTTGCCAATGCTAAAAGCTGCTACACCGATGGGACCCAAACATCACTGTCACCTGCCCAGCATCTCACAGCCCTGGCTGCTGCCTCCAGGCATGAAGTACAAATCCTGCCTCTGCTCTCACATTCTCCGGGGCTGCTTTACCAACCTGGCTGCTTCCTGGGTGGGA